>CAUZXS010006494.1:0-134274 GCA_963585895.1 Sepioteuthis lessoniana
ACTCTTTTATTAGAAGAAAACTCTGATGAAAGACGTAACAAAGACTCTTTTATTAGAAGAAAAACTCTGTTGAAAGACGTAACAAAGACTCTGCTATTAGAAGAAAACTCTGTTGAAAGACGTAACAAAGACTCTTTTATTAGAAGAAAACTCTGATGAAAGACGTAACAAAGACTCTTTTATTAGAAGAAAACTCTGATGAAAGACGTAACAAAGACTCTTTTATTAGAAGAAAACTCTGATGAAAGACGTAACAAAGACTCTTTTATTAGAAGAAAACTCTGATGAAAGACGTAACAAAGACTCTTTTATTAGAAGAAAACTCTGATGAAAGACGTAACAAAGACTCTGCTATTAGAAGAAAACTCTGTTGAAAGACGTAACAAAGACTCTTTTATTAGAAGAAAACTCTGATGAAAGACGTAACAAAGACTCTGCTATTAGAAGAAAACTCTGATGAAAGACGTAACAAAGACTCTTTTATTAGAAGAAAACTCTGATGAAAGACGTAACAAAGACTCTTTTATTAGAAGAAAACTCTGATGAAAGACGTAACAAAGACTCTTTTATTAGAAGAAAACTCTGATGAAAGACGTAACAAAGACTCTGCGATTAGAAGAAACTCTGTTGAAAGACGTAACAAAGACTCTTTTATTAGAAGAAAACTCTGATGAAAGACGTAACAAATACTCTTTTATTAGAAGAAAACTCTGATGAAAGACGTAACAAAGACTCTTTTATTAGAAGAAAACTCTGATGAAAGACGTAACAAATACTCTGCTATTAGAAGAAAACTCTGTTGAAAGACGTAACAAAGACTCTTTTATTAGAAGAAAACTCTGATGAAAGACGTAACAAAGACTCTTTTATTAGAAGAAAACTCTGATGAAAGACGTAACAAATACTCTGCTATTAGAAGAAAACTCTGATGAAAGACGTAACAAAGACTCTTTTATTAGAAGAAAACTCTGATGAAAGACGTAACAAAGACTCTTTTATTAGAAGAAAACTCTGATGAAAGACGTAACAAAGACTCTTTTATTAGAAGAAAACTCTGATGAAAGACGTAACAAAGACTCTTTATTAGAAGAAAACTCTGATGAAAGACGTAACAAAGACTCTGCTATTAGAAGAAAACTCTGTTGAAAGACGTAACAAAGACTCTTTTATTAGAAGAAAACTCTGATGAAAGACGTAACAAATACTCTGCTATTAGAAGAAAACTCTGATGAAAGACGTAACAAAGACTCTTTTATTAGAAGAAAACTCTGATGAAAGACGTAACAAATACTCTTTTATTAGAAGAAAACTCTGATGAAAGACGTAACAAAGACTCTTTTATTAGAAGAAAACTCTGATGAAAGACGTAACAAAGACTCTTTTATTAGAAGAAAACTCTGATGAAAGACGTAACAAAGACTCTTTTATTAGAAGAAAACTCTGATGAAAGACGTAACAAAGACTCTTTTATTAGAAGAAAACTCTGATGAAAGACGTAACAAAGACTCTGCTATTAGAAGAAAACTCTGTTGAAAGACGTAACAAAGACTCTTTTATTAGAAGAAAACTCTGATGAAAGACGTAACAAAGACTCTGCTATTAGAAGAAAACTCTGATGAAAGACGTAACAAAGACTCTTTATTAGAAGAAAACTCTGATGAAAGACGTAACAAAGACTCTTCTATTAGAAGAAAACTCTGATGAAAGACGTAACAAAGACTCTTTTATTAGAAGAAAACTCTGATGAAAGACGTAACAAAGACTCTTTTATTAGAAGAAAACTCTGATGAAAGACGTAACAAAGACTCTGCTATTAGAAGAAAACTCTGTTGAAAGACGTAACAAAGACTCTTTTATTAGAAGAAAACTCTGTTGAAAGACGTAACAAAGACTCTTTTATTAGAAGAAAACTCTGATGAAAGACGTAACAAAGACTCTTTTATTAGAAGAAAACTCTGTTGAAAGACGTAACAAAGACTCTTTTATTAGAAGAAAACTCTGATGAAAGACGTAACAAAGACTCTGCTATTAGAAGAAAACTCTGTTGAAAGACGTAACAAAGACTCTTTTATTAGAAGAAAACTCTGATGAAAGACGTAACAAAGACTCTTTTATTAGAAGAAAACTCTGATGAAAGACGTAACAAAGACTCTGCTATTAGAAGAAAACTCTGTTGAAAGACGTAACAAAGACTCTTTTATTAGAAGAAAACTCTGATGAAAGACGTAACAAAGACTCTTTTATTAGAAGAAAACTCTGATGAAAGACGTAACAAATACTCTGCTATTAGAAGAAAACTCTGATGAAAGACGTAACAAAGACTCTTTTATTAGAAGAAAACTCTGATGAAAGACGTAACAAAGACTCTTTTATTAGAAGAAAACTCTGATGAAAGACGTAACAAAGACTCTTTTATTAGAAGAAAACTCTGATGAAAGACGTAACAAAGACTCTTTTATTAGAAGAAAACTCTGATGAAAGACGTAACAAAGACTCTGCTATTAGAAGAAAACTCTGTTGAAAGACGTAACAAAGACTCTTTTATTAGAAGAAAACTCTGATGAAAGACGTAACAAAGACTCTGCTATTAGAAGAAAACTCTGATGAAAGACGTAACAAAGACTCTTTTATTAGAAGAAAACTCTGATGAAAGACGTAACAAAGACTCTTTTATTAGAAGAAAACTCTGATGAAAGACGTAACAAAGACTCTTTTATTAGAAGAAAACTCTGATGAAAGACGTAACAAAGACTCTTTTATTAGAAGAAAACTCTGATGAAAGACGTAACAAAGACTCTGCTATTAGAAGAAAACTCTGTTGAAAGACGTAACAAAGACTCTGCTATTAGAAGAAAACTCTGATGAAAGACGTAACAAAGACTCTTTTATTAGAAGAAAACTCTGATGAAAGACGTAACAAAGACTCTGCTATTAGAAGAAAACTCTGATGAAAGACGTAACAAAGACTCTGCTATTAGAAGAAAACTCTGATGAAAGACGTAACAAAGACTCTTTTATTAGAAGAAAACTCTGATGAAAGACGTAACAAATACTCTTTTATTAGAAGAAAACTCTGATGAAAGACGTAACAAAGACTCTTTTATTAGAAGAAAACTCTGATGAAAGACGTAACAAAGACTCTTTTATTAGAAGAAAACTCTGATGAAAGACGTAACAAAGACTCTTTTATTAGAAGAAAACTCTGATGAAAGACGTAACAAAGACTCTTTTATTAGAAGAAAACTCTGATGAAAGACGTAACAAAGACTCTTTTATTAGAAGAAAACTCTGTTGAAAGACGTAACAAAGACTCTTTTATTAGAAGAAAACTCTGATGAAAGACGTAACAAAGACTCTTTTATTAGAAGAAAACTCTGATGAAAGACGTAACAAAGACTCTTTTATTAGAAGAAAACTCTGATGAAAGACGTAACAAAGACTCTTTTATTAGAAGAAAACTCTGATGAAAGACGTAACAAAGACTCTTTTATTAGAAGAAAACTCTGATGAAAGACGTAACAAAGACTCTTTTATTAGAAGAAAACTCTGATGAAAGACGTAACAAAGACTCTTTTATTAGAAGAAAACTCTGATGAAAGACGTAACAAAGACTCTTTTATTAGAAGAAAACTCTGATGAAAGACGTAACAAAGACTCTTTTATTAGAAGAAAACTCTGTTGAAAGACGTAACAAAGACTCTTTTATTAGAAGAAAACTCTGTTGAAAGACGTAACAAAGACTCTTTTATTAGAAGAAAACTCTGATGAAAGACGTAACAAAGACTCTTTTATTAGAAGAAAACTCTGTTGAAAGACGTAACAAAGACTCTTTTATTAGAAGAAAACTCTGATGAAAGACGTAACAAAGACTCTTTTATTAGAAGAAAACTCTGTTGAAAGACGTAACAAAGACTCTTTTATTAGAAGAAAACTCTGATGAAAGACGTAACAAAGACTCTTTTATTAGAAGAAAACTCTGATGAAAGACGTAACAAAGACTCTTTTATTAGAAGAAAACTCTGATGAAAGACGTAACAAAGACTCTTTTATTAGAAGAAAACTCTGATGAAAGACGTAACAAAGACTCTGCTATTAGAAGAAAACTCTGTTGAAAGACGTAACAAAGACTCTTTTATTAGAAGAAAACTCTGATGAAAGACGTAACAAATACTCTGCTATTAGAAGAAAACTCTGATGAAAGACGTAACAAAGACTCTTTATTAGAAGAAAACTCTGATGAAAGACGTAACAAAGACTCTTTTATTCGACGAAAACTCTGTTGAAAGACGTAACAAAGACTCTTTTATTAGAAGAAAACTCTGATGAAAGACGTAACAAAGACTCTGCTATTAGAAGAAAACTCTGATGAAAGACGTAACAAAGACTCTTTTATTAGAAGAAAACTCTGATGAAAGACGTAACAAAGACTCTTTTATTAGAAGAAAACTCTGATGAAAGACGTAACAAAGACTCTTTTATTAGAAGAAAACTCTGATGAAAGACGTAACAAAGACTCTTTTATTAGAAGAAAACTCTGATGAAAGACGTAACAAAGACTCTTTTATTAGAAGAAAACTCTGTTGAAAGACGTAACAAAGACTCTTTTATTAGAAGAAAACTCTGATGAAAGACGTAACAAATACTCTTTTATTAGAAGAAAACTCTGATGAAAGACGTAACAAAGACTCTTTTATTAGAAGAAAACTCTGATGAAAGACGTAACAAAGACTCTTTTATTAGAAGAAAACTCTGATGAAAGACGTAACAAAGACTCTGCTATTAGAAGAAAACTCTGTTGAAAGACGTAACAAAGACTCTTTTATTAGAAGAAAACTCTGATGAAAGACGTAACAAATACTCTGCTATTAGAAGAAAACTCTGATGAAAGACGTAACAAAGACTCTTTTATTAGAAGAAAACTCTGATGAAAGACGTAACAAAGACTCTTTTATTAGAAGAAAACTCTGTTGAAAGACGTAACAAAGACTCTGCTATTAGAAGAAAACTCTGTTGAAAGACGTAACAAAGACTCTTTTATTAGAAGAAAACTCTGATGAAAGACGTAACAAAGACTCTTTTATTAGAAGAAAACTCTGATGAAAGACGTAACAAAGACTCTTTTATTAGAAGAAAACTCTGATGAAAGACGTAACAAAGACTCTGCTATTAGAAGAAAACTCTGTTGAAAGACGTAACAAAGACTCTTTTATTAGAAGAAAACTCTGATGAAAGACGTAACAAATACTCTGCTATTAGAAGAAAACTCTGATGAAAGACGTAACAAAGACTCTTTTATTAGAAGAAAACTCTGATGAAAGACGTAACAAAGACTCTTTTATTAGAAGAAAACTCTGATGAAAGACGTAACAAAGACTCTTTTATTAGAAGAAAACTCTGATGAAAGACGTAACAAAGACTCTGCGATTAGAAGAAAACTCTGTTGAAAGACGTAACAAAGACTCTTTTATTAGAAGAAAACTCTGATGAAAGACGTAACAAATACTCTTTTATTAGAAGAAAACTCTGATGAAAGACGTAACAAAGACTCTTTTATTAGAAGAAAACTCTGATGAAAGACGTAACAAATACTCTGCTATTAGAAGAAAACTCTGTTGAAAGACGTAACAAACACTCTTTTATTAGAAGAAAACTCTGATGAAAGACGTAACAAAGACTCTTTTATTAGAAGAAAACTCTGATGAAAGACGTAACAAATACTCTGCTATTAGAAGAAAACTCTGATGAAAGACGTAACAAAGACTCTTTTATTAGAAGAAAACTCTGATGAAAGACGTAACAAAGACTCTTTTATTAGAAGAAAACTCTGATGAAAGACGTAACAAAGACTCTTTTATTAGAAGAAAACTCTGATGAAAGTCGTAACAAAGACTCTTTTATTAGAAGAAAACTCTGATGAAAGACGTAACAAAGACTCTGCTATTAGAAGAAAACTCTGTTGAAAGACGTAACAAAGACTCTTTTATTAGAAGAAAACTCTGATGAAAGACGTAACAAATACTCTGCTATTAGAAGAAAACTCTGATGAAAGACGTAACAAAGACTCTTTTATTAGAAGAAAACTCTGATGAAAGACGTAACAAATACTCTTTTATTAGAAGAAAACTCTGATGAAAGACGTAACAAATACTCTGCTATTAGAAGAAAACTCTGATGAAAGACGTAACAAAGACTCTTTTATTAGAAGAAAACTCTGATGAAAGACGTAACAAAGACTCTTTTATTAGAAGAAAACTCTGTTGAAAGACGTAACAAAGACTCTTTTATTAGAAGAAAACTCTGATGAAAGACGTAACAAAGACTCTGCTATTAGAAGAAAACTCTGTTGAAAGACGTAACAAAGACTCTTTTATTAGAAGAAAACTCTGATGAAAGACGTAACAAAGACTCTGCTATTAGAAGAAAACTCTGTTGAAAGACGTAACAAAGACTCTGCTATTAAAAGAACACTCTGATGAAAGACGTAACAAAGACTCTGCTATTAGAAGAAAACTCTGTTGAAAGACGTAACAAAGACTCTTTTATTAGAAGAAAACTCTGTTGAAAGACGTAACAAAGACTCTTTTATTAGAAGAAAACTCTGATGAAAGACGTAACAAAGACTCTGCTATTAGAAGAAAACTCTGTTGAAAGACGTAACAAAGACTCTTTTATTAGAAGAAAACTCTGTTGAAAGACGTAACAAAGACTCTTTTATTAGAAGAAAACTCTGTTGAAAGACGTAACAAAGACTCTTTTATTAGAAGAAAACTCTGTTGAAAGACGTAACAAAGACTCTTTTATTAGAAGAAAACTCTGATGAAAGACGTAACAAAGACTCTGCTATTAGAAGAAAACTCTGTTGAAAGACGTAACAAAGACTCTTTTATTAGAAGAAAACTCTGATGAAAGACGTAACAAAGACTCTTTTATTAGAAGAAAACTCTGATGAAAGACGTAACAAATACTCTGCTATTAGAAGAAAACTCTGTTGAAAGACGTAACAAACACTCTTTTATTAGAAGAAAACTCTGATGAAAGACGTAACAAAGACTCTTTTATTAGAAGAAAACTCTGATGAAAGACGTAACAAATACTCTGCTATTAGAAGAAAACTCTGATGAAAGACGTAACAAAGACTCTTTTATTAGAAGAAAACTCTGATGAAAGACGTAACAAAGACTCTTTTATTAGAAGAAAACTCTGATGAAAGACGTAACAAAGACTCTTTTATTAGAAGAAAACTCTGATGAAAGTCGTAACAAAGACTCTTTTATTAGAAGAAAACTCTGATGAAAGACGTAACAAAGACTCTGCTATTAGAAGAAAACTCTGTTGAAAGACGTAACAAAGACTCTTTTATTAGAAGAAAACTCTGATGAAAGACGTAACAAATACTCTGCTATTAGAAGAAAACTCTGATGAAAGACGTAACAAAGACTCTTTTATTAGAAGAAAACTCTGATGAAAGACGTAACAAATACTCTTTTATTAGAAGAAAACTCTGATGAAAGACGTAACAAAGACTCTTTTATTAGAAGAAAACTCTGATGAAAGACGTAACAAAGACTCTTTTATTAGAAGAAAACTCTGATGAAAGACGTAACAAAGACTCTGCTATTAGAAGAAAACTCTGTTGAAAGACGTAACAAAGACTCTGCTATTAGAAGAAAACTCTGATGAAAGACGTAACAAAGACTCTTTTATTAGAAGAAAACTCTGTTGAAAGACGTAACAAAGACTCTGCTATTAGAAGAAAACTCTGTTGAAAGACGTAACAAAGACTCTGCTATTAGAAGAAAACTCTGTTGAAAGACGTAACAAAGACTCTTTTATTAGAAGAAAACTCTGATGAAAGACGTAACAAATACTCTTTTATTAGAAGAAAACTCTGATGAAAGACGTAACAAAGACTCTTTTATTAGAAGAAAACTCTGATGAAAGACGTACAAAGACTCTTTTATTAGAAGAAAACTCTGATGAAAGACGTAACAAAGACTCTTTTATTAGAAGAAAACTCTGATGAAAGACGTAACAAAGACTCTTTTATTAGAAGAAAACTCTGATGAAAGACGTAACAAAGACTCTTTTATTAGAAGAAAACTCTGTTGAAAGACGTAACAAAGACTCTTTTATTAGAAGAAAACTCTGATGAAAGACGTAACAAAGACTCTTTTATTAGAAGAAAACTCTGATGAAAGACGTAACAAAGACTCTTTTATTAGAAGAAAACTCTGATGAAAGACGTAACAAAGACTCTTTTATTAGAAGAAAACTCTGTTGAAAGACGTAACAAAGACTCTTTTATTAGAAGAAAACTCTGTTGAAAGACGTAACAAAGACTCTTTTATTAGAAGAAAACTCTGATGAAAGACGTAACAAAGACTCTTTTATTAGAAGAAAACTCTGATGAAAGACGTAACAAAGACTCTTTTATTAGAAGAAAACTCTGATGAAAGACGTAACAAAGACTCTTTTATTAGAAGAAAACTCTGTTGAAAGACGTAACAAAGACTCTTTTATTAGAAGAAAACTCTGTTGAAAGACGTAACAAAGACTCTTTTATTAGAAGAAAACTCTGATGAAAGACGTAACAAATACTCTTTTATTAGAAGAAAACTCTGTTGAAAGACGTAACAAAGACTCTTTTATTAGAAGAAAACTCTGATGAAAGACGTAACAAAGACTCTTTTATTAGAAGAAAACTCTGTTGAAAGACGTAACAAAGACTCTTTTATTAGAAGAAAACTCTGATGAAAGACGTAACAAATACTCTTTTATTAGAAGAAAACTCTGATGAAAGACGTAACAAAGACTCTTTTATTAGAAGAAAACTCTGATGAAAGACGTAACAAAGACTCTTTTATTAGAAGAAAACTCTGATGAAAGACGTAACAAAGACTCTGCTATTAGAAGAAAACTCTGTTGAAAGACGTAACAAAGACTCTTTTATTAGAAGAAAACTCTGATGAAAGACGTAACAAATACTCTGCTATTAGAAGAAAACTCTGATGAAAGACGTAACAAAGACTCTTTTATTAGAAGAAAACTCTGATGAAAGACGTAACAAAGACTCTTTTATTCGACGAAAACTCTGTTGAAAGACGTAACAAAGACTCTTTTATTAGAAGAAAACTCTGATGAAAGACGTAACAAAGACTCTGCTATTAGAAGAAAACTCTGATGAAAGACGTAACAAAGACTCTTTTATTAGAAGAAAACTCTGATGAAAGACGTAACAAAGACTCTTTTATTAGAAGAAAACTCTGATGAAAGACGTAACAAAGACTCTTTTATTAGAAGAAAACTCTGATGAAAGACGTAACAAAGACTCTTTTATTAGAAGAAAACTCTGATGAAAGACGTAACAAAGACTCTTTTATTAGAAGAAAACTCTGTTGAAAGACGTAACAAAGACTCTTTTATTAGAAGAAAACTCTGATGAAAGACGTAACAAAGACTCTTTTATTAGAAGAAAACTCTGATGAAAGACGTAACAAAGACTCTTTTATTAGAAGAAAACTCTGATGAAAGACGTAACAAAGACTCTTTTATTGGAAGAAAACTCTGTTGAAAGACGTAACAAAGACTCTTTTATTAGAAGAAAACTCTGTTGAAAGACGTAACAAAGACTCTTTTATTAGAAGAAAACTCTGATGAAAGACGTAACAAAGACTCTTTTATTAGAAGAAAACTCTGATGAAAGACGTAACAAAGACTCTTTTATTAGAAGAAAACTCTGATGAAAGACGTAACAAAGACTCTTTTATTAGAAGAAAACTCTGTTGAAAGACGTAACAAAGACTCTTTTATTAGAAGAAAACTCTGTTGAAAGACGTAACAAAGACTCTTTTATTAGAAGAAAACTCTGATGAAAGACGTAACAAATACTCTTTTATTAGAAGAAAACTCTGTTGAAAGACGTAACAAAGACTCTTTTATTAGAAGAAAACTCTGATGAAAGACGTAACAAAGACTCTTTTATTAGAAGAAAACTCTGATGAAAGACGTAACAAAGACTCTTTTATTAGAAGAAAACTCTGATGAAAGACGTAACAAATACTCTTTTATTAGAAGAAAACTCTGATGAAAGACGTAACAAAGACTCTTTTATTAGAAGAAAACTCTGATGAAAGACGTAACAAAGACTCTTTTATTAGAAGAAAACTCTGATGAAAGACGTAACAAAGACTCTGCTATTAGAAGAAAACTCTGTTGAAAGACGTAACAAAGACTCTTTTATTAGAAGAAAACTCTGATGAAAGACGTAACAAATACTCTGCTATTAGAAGAAAACTCTGATGAAAGACGTAACAAAGACTCTTTTATTAGAAGAAAACTCTGATGAAAGACGTAACAAAGACTCTTTTATTAGAAGAAAACTCTGTTGAAAGACGTAACAAAGACTCTTTTATTAGAAGAAAACTCTGATGAAAGACGTAACAAAGACTCTGCGATTAGAAGAAAACTCTGTTGAAAGACGTAACAAAGACTCTTTTATTAGAAGAAAACTCTGATGAAAGACGTAACAAATACTCTTTTATTAGAAGAAAACTCTGATGAAAGACGTAACAAAGACTCTTTTATTAGAAGAAAACTCTGATGAAAGACGTAACAAATACTCTGCTATTAGAAGAAAACTCTGTTGAAAGACGTAACAAACACTCTTTTATTAGAAGAAAACTCTGATGAAAGACGTAACAAAGACTCTTTTATTAGAAGAAAACTCTGATGAAAGACGTAACAAATACTCTGCTATTAGAAGAAAACTCTGATGAAAGACGTAACAAAGACTCTTTTATTAGAAGAAAACTCTGATGAAAGACGTAACAAAGACTCTTTTATTAGAAGAAAACTCTGATGAAAGACGTAACAAAGACTCTTTTATTAGAAGAAAACTCTGATGAAAGTCGTAACAAAGACTCTTTTATTAGAAGAAAACTCTGATGAAAGACGTAACAAAGACTCTGCTATTAGATGAAAACTCTGTTGAAAGACGTAACAAAGACTCTTTTATTAGAAGAAAACTCTGATGAAAGACGTAACAAATACTCTGCTATTAGAAGAAAACTCTGATGAAAGACGTAACAAAGACTCTTTTATTAGAAGAAAACTCTGATGAAAGACGTAACAAATACTCTTTTATTAGAAGAAAACTCTGATGAAAGACGTAACAAAGACTCTTTTATTAGAAGAAAACTCTGATGAAAGACGTAACAAAGACTCTTTTATTAGAAGAAAACTCTGATGAAAGACGTAACAAAGACTCTGCTATTAGAAGAAAACTCTGTTGAAAGACGTTACAAAGACTCTTTTATTAGAAGAAAACTCTGATGAAAGACGTAACAAATACTCTGCTATTAGAAGAAAACTCTGATGAAAGACGTAACAAAGACTCTTTTATTAGAAGAAAACTCTGATGAAAGACGTAACAAAGACTCTTTTATTAGAAGAAAACTCTGTTGAAAGACGTAACAAAGACTCTTTTATTAGAAGAAAACTCTGATGAAAGACGTAACAAAGACTCTTTTATTAGAAGAAAACTCTGATGAAAGACGTAACAAATACTCTGCTATTAGAAGAAAACTCTGATGAAAGACGTAACAAAGACTCTTTTATTAGAAGAAAACTCTGATGAAAGACGTAACAAAGACTCTTTTATTAGAAGAAAACTCTGATGAAAGACGTAACAAAGACTCTTTTATTAGAAGAAAACTCTGATGAAAGACGTAACAAAGACTCTTTTATTAGAAGAAAACTCTGATGAAAGACGTAACAAAGACTCTGCTATTAGAAGAAAACTCTGTTGAAAGACGTAACAAAGACTCTTTTATTAGAAGAAAACTCTGATGAAAGACGTAACAAATACTCTGCTATTAGAAGAAAACTCTGATGAAAGACGTAACAAAGACTCTTTTATTAGAAGAAAACTCTGATGAAAGACGTAACAAAGACTCTTTTATTAGAAGAAAACTCTGATGAAAGACGTAACAAAGACTCTGCTATTAGAAGAAAACTCTGTTGAAAGACGTAACAAAGACTCTTTTATTAGAAGAAAACTCTGATGAAAGACGTAACAAATACTCTGCTATTAGAAGAAAACTCTGATGAAAGACGTAACAAAGACTCTTTTATTAGAAGAAAACTCTGATGAAAGACGTAACAAATACTCTGCTATTAGAAGAAAACTCTGTTGAAAGACGTAACAAAGACTCTTTTATTAGAAGAAAACTCTGATGAAAGACGTAACAAAGACTCTTTTATTAGAAGAAAACTCTGATGAAAGACGTAACAAAGACTCTTTTATTAGAAGAAAACTCTGTTGAAAGACGTAACAAAGACTTTTTTATTAGAAGAAAACTCTGATGAAAGACGTAACAAAGACTCTGCTATTAGAAGAAAACTCTGTTGAAAGACGTAACAAAGACTCTTTTATTAGAAGAAAACTCTGATGAAAGACGTAACAAATACTCTGCTATTAGAAGAAAACTCTGATGAAAGACGTAACAAAGACTCTTTTATTAGAAGAAAACTCTGATGAAAGACGTAACAAATACTCTGCTATTAGAAGAAAACTCTGTTGAAAGACGTAACAAACACTCTTTTATTAGAAGAAAACTCTGATGAAAGACGTAACAAAGACTCTTTTATTAGAAGAAAACTCTGATGAAAGACGTAACAAATACTCTTTTATTAGAAGAAAACTCTGATGAAAGACGTAACAAAGACTCTTTTATTAGAAGAAAACTCTGTTGAAAGACGTAACAAAGACTCTTTTATTAGAAGAAAACTCTGATGAAAGACGTAACAAAGACTCTTTTATTAGAAGAAAACTCTGATGAAAGACGTAACAAAGACTCTTTTATTAGAAGAAAACTCTGTTGAAAGACGTAACAAAGACTCTTTTATTAGAAGAAAACTCTGATGAAAGACGTAACAAAGACTCTTTTATTAGAAGAAAACTCTGATGAAAGACGTAACAAAGACTCTTTTATTAGAAGAAAACTCTGTTGAAAGACGTAACAAAGACTCTTTTATTAGAAGAAAACTCTGATGAAAGACGTAACAAAGACTCTTTTATTAGAAGAAAACTCTGATGAAAGACGTAACAAAGACTCTTTTATTAGAAGAAAACTCTGATGAAAGACGTAACAAAGACTCTTTTATTAGAAGAAAACTCTGATGAAAGACGTAACAAAGACTCTGCTATTAGAAGAAAACTCTGTTGAAAGACGTAACAAAGACTCTTTTATTAGAAGAAAACTCTGATGAAAGACGTAACAAATACTCTGCTATTAGAAGAAAACTCTGTTGAAAGACGTAACAAATACTCTTTTATTAGAAGAAAACTCTGATGAAAGACGTAACAAAGACTCTTTTATTAGAAGAAAACTCTGTTGAAAGACGTAACAAAGACTCTTTTATTAGAAGAAAACTCTGTTGAAAGACGTAACAAACACTCTTCTAATTGAAGAAAACCATAGGATACACCTTTTAGTTTCTGATAAATAAACTTAGAACATGTACATAGGAATATTCCAGAAAAAAGAATCAAAATCTCACTTACATAGAATTTATACTCTTATATCTTTAAACCAATCAGTGAAGGAGACATAGAACAGAATATTCTAAAAAAGAGCAGATCAAAAACTTGTAGAAAAATTTGTCACAGAAACAAAAATTGTTAGGTTCCAAAATAAATAAGTAATTTCTATGAATCTGATAGGTTAAGACATGTCACAGGTTACGTTTTCGCCAACAATTTTCTTATACTATTGCATAATCACATTGCCATAAAAGAATTAAATTGTTATCATTGATGGAGAGTTGTCTCATTCTTGGAGTTGGCAACGTCTTCAGTAATTCATTCCTTCTAACTTCCCAGCCCATCACAAGAGGCTTCAACCAAACGACATCAATCCCCATTCTGCAGATCTCTCAAAACACAGTGTGGGTGCAGAGTGTATTGATGGAGCAACCAGTTGGAGCATGCATGTTGTCATCCAAGTTATAGGACCACTGTTGTTCCTTTCCTTTATCCGTTACAAAGATTTACATCTATCAATTTCAAATTCAATACTTTTGCTTTTGTTCGAGTTCCCAGTTCATTTTTTTTAAATTTTTGACAAAAAGTTTTATATCATCCATCTACATTAGGTGGTTTATTTTTCCTTAAGTTCTTATAAATTTATTTTCTCCTTCACATTTACTTAGGACATGATTTCTCAGTATTATCATATTGATAAACAGCAAGGGGTAAAAGAAATTTCCCTGAAAGGTGCTTCTTTGTATTTTCTGCTTGGTATTGTCCTACAGCTGTTAGTTCCACTTTTCAGTTTTTCACTGATCTTATGAGAAAGATGATTATTTGTTCAGAATTTTTTTACATTTCGAAACATTCTAATATCCACATTTTCAAAATCAAGTTATATACCTTCTTGTAGTCTATCTAATGTCATGGATACATTTTTCCTTCTTGTTTTTATCTCTTTTGGCATGTATCAATCATTACTGTAGAATAATTCATTTGTGCTTCTTGTTCTTTTGCTGCATCCTTTTGGTTCCTCATGAAGAAATCAGCAGTTTCCATTTAATAAATCTCTGTTGTATTGCCACATACATATACAAATATATGCGAAACATAATCAAACATAATGACGAACTTCAATGAACGAACGAACACACTTCTTTATAAAAAAATATACCTCTCACACTTTATTCTCGAAAGGGTTGATATTGGTTGTGTGTGAGAGGTGAGTTGGAGACGGGGACAGACTGCTACATTTTGACCCAAGTTCTTCTGACCATAGCATCACTTCTTTCTCATCTTGGCTGGGGTTGCTCAACCGTCGGTCACTGAGGGCCCAAAGCCCTCTGTCTGCTGCTGGCTCTCACTTCGACATCTTGTCCCAACTGACTCCAACTCCAACTGACTCAAGCCGTCTGTGTCCTGGTTATATCTTTGTTTGACGTCCACCAGCTTCCACTGTTCTTCCGCTTATTTACATAGGTGCATCTCTTGATTGACATTTCGGTCGAGGGTCAATATGTTTCTCTCTTTTACCTGTGCAGTTAGGATATTCCACATCATTGTCAAATAGATTATAGGTCTGTAAATTCTTGAGCAGTCATTGAGCTAGTCTGATGTAAATTGACTTGAAACATTTGAACCAGGACCCATGAATTTCATTATAGCCTGGTACCTTCCAATTTGCAGTTGCCCTTTTTTTCTGGATTCAACATGTATTTCTGCACTTCTTTTGGTTCCTTGTAATCTGTTTTTCATATTGATTACCCATCCAACCAATTTATTGTCATCTCTGTTCCCTCATTTTGCTTCAAAATTGTTTTGTTTTAGTCACATTTGATTGCTCAGTTTTCTTAATGTTTTTCCTATTTTATACTTTGCAAGTATTTCACACCAGTTTTAACTAGGGGTGGGGTTCCTCTAGAGTCTGAGTGATAATAAGTCCCCTCAGGTCTCCAGGGCCCATCTTTGTATTCTAGCAGATCTTAACAGTGTCATGGTCTGGATGGTCTCAGTTCTTCTTTTGATCTCCACTTTTCCAGGCCTTTTGGAACCATTCCGAGGGCACCAACTACAATTAATATTTCCATCACCTTCATGTTCTATAGTTTTTTTTAGCTCTCTAGTAAGATCCAGGTATTTCTATTATTATTATTATTACTATTGATACCTCAATAGATAAGGAGAGAAAATTAAAAGGATCAAAAATATTCATCAATGTATTTAATCATGTTAATAAAGAAAGTTTATGGGTATCTCATTGGCCTAGTGGGTAGAGTGTTCGCCAATGTTCTGGGAGACCTGAGTTCAATCCCAGGTCGCGTCATACCAAAGACTTTAAAAATGGTACTTGATACCTCCTTGCTTAACACTCAGTGATATTAGGTACGTATCAAGGGTAAAATGGAGCAATCCAGGGAAAGGAGTAGCGCCCTCCCCTTCACCTCGGTGTGGTAGCAATTGAAAAGGAAGCCTTTTGGTCGCCCTTGACTACGGTCACCAACTACTATTATTAATCTTTGCTTAGGTGAGAACAAGTTCCCAAATATGGGTAAGACTCAAACCATTTCTCACATTCAGCCATCCCTACAATAGTGATGAGAAAGGGCAATTTTAACTTGATTTCCTGAGAGAAATGGAATCAATGACTAATTTTATCTATTTTAAGGACAAAAAATTAGAAAAGATCAGATCAAATGATCAGGAAAATATGAATTATCATATTAATGGGTTGCATCTATTTTGAGACACCCAGTATAATTGTTTACTGAAGATTATTATTAGTTACTTAAATCATATAATTATGTACAATCAAATGATTATTATTAAATAGAAATAATTACTTTAAATCATATACATAATCAAATGATTAATAAATAAAAATAATTACTTGAAACCAGAGAATTGTGCATGAATTATTAGTATTAGATTTAAATACTTGAAGCCATACATCTGTGTGCAAGTTCTTTGTATTTGATAGGAATACTTGTTATCATAAAACTGTGTGCAAAATCTCTTAACCTTTTCACAAACAGGATTTTTTAAATATTAATAAATGGATGAATTATTTTCAGAAAATTTGGAAAATAGCAGTTATGTTCAAACAAGTCAATTAATCATATATAAAAACAAACAAAACCTGATAATTTGGTCAGCATGAAAACAATAAAACACTCACTTATAATTATATTTTGCAGAACAAACTTTACACAATCCTACATCACAGTAGGGTCTCCTAGTAATATTTTATTACACTAACAGTGAATTGGTAAACGAGCAGCCAATAAAAATGTCTTACATTGAGCTACTGCATTATCAACAAAATGTCACTCTGCCTGTGTACCATTAGCAACAAAAATGTTGCTCTGCCCACAAAAGGGTTAAGGAACAACTGCATAAGATAATGTAAATATAAATGTACACTGAATGGAATTCCTTAAACTTGAAGCATAAAATAACCCTAGAAGAGTTGACATGCTGTTAATCAATCAACCAATCTTAAAGATTGTTTTGTTTTATTATTAGATGATGTTAGTTTATTTTTGTTGCTAAATACCATTAGAAGGAATTAATTTTAACTTATTAAAGAGATCACTTTTGATTGTATTGGGACAATTGTCATATCAATGTTCTTTTTTTAAAACTTTTATTGCTACTTGAGTTGAATAAATTTTTTTGTTTCTTAGAAACTAACCATAATGTTAATTTGACAAGTTTTAGTTCTGCTTAATATACTACCAAGTACAAGACACAAAAGGAAATATGTTTAAAGAAATCTTTAGACATTGATTCTTCTCCTTCATTTCTTCTTCTTCTTCTTCTTCTTCTTCTTCTTCTTCTTTGAATAATATTTTGGTTATAGATTCAAAAAGGAACAAAGACACTGTCTGATTTTTATTCTCAACAAAAAGAATTTCAAAACTCCTTAGTATTGAGCTGGAAATCAGCATTTTGCTTTTCAGAGAGTGAAAAAGAAAAAGAAAAAAAAAGAAAAAAGAAGAAAGATAGAAAATCCTCATCAAATCAATCCCTGTAGACATGTTGCAGATTGTAAAATTACAAAAACAGCTGTGTTGCTTTGAATGGTAGCAAGATAGTCATCTTTGTTCAATTGTTTTATTCAAGGATTATTTTCAGCTGTTTTGCTTCAGTTCTTCTTTCCAGATATAAAAAAAGAAGAAAGAAGTAATCTCCAATTGACATAGAGACAGTGGTTTTGTGGTATTCAAATCAAAATCACTTTTTCCGCACCCCCTTCCTTGTTGATCCACATTTTCCTGGGAATAACTGACTCTAAACAATCTGTTACCCTGGAACTTGTCAATGAGTCAATAAACTCTCAAAAATGTGTATTTAAAGATATTTTTGGCTTTTATCCACATATTTAATTTGCAGTGATGATTTAAATGAATATGAATGGCAGGGAAAGAGAAGTGGATGATGACTGGAGCAGTTCAACCATGACATCATTTTCAAAAGGAATTTGTATTTCAGGCAATTTTCTGTATAGAAAGGCATGCCAGCATACTTCCTGAATGATGGAATTCAAACTGAGATGAGAATTTTTGATTGGTTCTCTTTCTCTGATAATGAGGCTGGTTAGATGACTCAGAGAAATAGATAATTATATCATTGTGTATTTTACAAGAATAAGCACTTGTAGGCATGACTCAATAATATGGCCTATCTGATTTGCATGAGACTAGATTTCTGAAACTTGCACCCATGTTTAACTCAAGCTGGTTTTGTATAAAACCCACAAAGGATTACCATATTTTTTGTATAGAATTTCATTGAACTATAGTTTGCTTTTTATTTGATTTTTTTATAAACACACCGGACTTTGATAGACTACAATGCAAAGCAACAAATTTCAAATGAAATGTAAAAGAGTTTTAGAGATTATGATTA
Organism: Sepioteuthis lessoniana; assembly: GCA_963585895.1. Lineage (NCBI taxonomy): Eukaryota > Metazoa > Mollusca > Cephalopoda > Myopsida > Loliginidae > Sepioteuthis > Sepioteuthis lessoniana. The sequence continues at coordinate 18,437 of CAUZXS010006494.1, forward strand.
GAAGGGGAGATAATCACATGATTTCATTTGATCTTGTATTCTTCCTTTAATTTTTTGTAACATTATGAGAGCATAATAATTTTTTTTAATTGTTGAAAGTAAATTAAAAAAAATGATCAAAACTAAATAAAAACAGCCCAGACATATTTTCGCTTGATCTTTTGTTCACGACATGTCACAAAAAATCATTCAGGATATCAAAACAGTCTATTTATGATCAGACCACCATATGAGGAAAATATTAGTAGAAACTGTGTATACAATATCCCACACTTTTGTTCTAGGAGTTATAAGAAAGAAACTAGTCGATCCTTTAAAAATGAAACTGTCAAAAATAATGTCAAAAGACTAATCTGAAATGAAACTATCGAGGTCTGGCATTGTCAGATTGAAAAGGAAGTAGATTGCTCTCTTTAAAGTAAGATCAAAATAATAGATATGAAACTTCTTTAGAGGATGCTTATGGTGAAGGAGGCCATTCACATGAACTTGATAAAAGATTACATCAGAAATTCTCAGATGGGAGGCACTGGGTTCCTATATGAGGACTTTCAAACCTAAGGGAAGGAATTTTAACCATGAGAGAAACTGGGGAAGAATTTTAATCATATGTATAAATCATAAATATAAATGTTGAAAAAATTACAAGATAGGAATTCAAAATGGTGGAGGAAAATATGGAAATATAAGCAGGAAGGCTGACCTGGGGCTCTGAGAACTACTGGGCTATGTAAACAGGCTCAATATATACTCATGGGGATGGACGTGTTGTAACAGTCAACATTGTTACAAATGAACCAAGCTTAAATTCTGGATTGGGTTGTTTTTGATTGAATTATCAACTTTAAACTTTATACTTTATTATAAACATGATAAACATTTTTTAAGTGTAGCAGCCTTATCAGTGAACATATTTCACTGTGATTTTTAAACATAAAATGTTAACCGCCCCTTGTTAAAGTAGATCAGTATTAATTGATGTTTATCTGATCAACTCTACAACTGATACATCTCCATTTCCAGGATTGCATAAAAAAAATAGATAATATTTGAGGAAATATTTACTGAGTGTGGCAGCCTTATTAGTTGACAATAGATTTCAGTATAACCTTTAAACATTAAAAGGTGTTCCCAATCCTTGCTTATATATTGAATTAAATTGAATGGTTTGCTTAGCAAAAGGCCTGAATGAGATAGAGCATAACTGATGTTACAGTCAAATTGTTATTCATGACCCTTTCATCACAATAAGACAGTTGTAGACCACAGAAAGTCACTGAGTGTTTACTGTACAGACTCGAGGGTAGGTAGGTCATGTGATCCATTTTGGCCAATTGGTAGGCACCACGACCAACACCCTACCAAAACTTATAAATACACTAAATTCTTTTTTGGCTCTCTCTCTTTTCCTGGCAGACTCTACCTAGCAAGAATATATGGCTAGGTCTTTAGCCTTGCCATGTCAGCTAGAATACATAGTGGATGCTTAACTAAGCCAAATAAATTCCTTTTCTTACTGGCCTGAAGGATCACATACACACTTGATGGAACTTCAATTTAGCCATTCATAAGCCACTTTTTGCTGTATTCCCAGCAAACACACACAGCTATTCTTCTCAAACTTATAGACTACTTAGACATAGAAGCTCCATTCTTAACCCTACAATGGTCCTATCCATGCCAATGCATGTATGAAATAACTGCCTCTAACTATCCCACCTTCTTCAACAAGTGCCATATAGAGAGCCCCCTTATGGTTCTTTTCACATTAATTCTCTATTATAGCTCTATCTGTGACTAACCCTTTAAAGAATGCCTGAACATCCTCAAATCTGAACGAGAGTCAAATTAGACCAGGCTCTAAATCCCTACTAGAGCAAAACAAGACAGACTCGTAAGTCTTTGCTTTGAGTACCAACCTTCTCTTCCTACAAGCAACAATTTTCTCATCTACCTTTAGAACCACATAACTACACCTTGCAAACTCACACACACACACACACACACACATACACACACACACTAAGCAATAGACTGAAACAGGATGTTTATTCCTTAAACTCTGAACAAGAAAAACTTTGCTAAATGGTCATTCACATTGCAAAGTTGTCTTGCATATTCCACTTATAAATACACCTTCTTGTTAACCTATTTTATCTTTTATCATTTCTTTCTACACTCCACCAAACAGCAAGTGGTATAAGGTTTTCTTCATGAAGTCAACATTTCCTTTTATCAACTTTCTTTCTGTCTTTATTTGTATTACTATACTTGGGGATTTTAACAACTGGAAGATATAACATTGATATTTTCTAATCTTAGCAACAAAAGGCCAAACTGAAAAAAATCAGATAAGAATACTATGTTTCATGAATCTCCTAACAGGTAGTGCTAGGGTTGTCTTGTAAGAAAGGCAGCATTTGAAATGTTTGGCTTTTTTCTTGGATTCAAACACCAGCCATTGAAATTGGTGGAAAATACACAACTATGTCAACTATAAGACAATATTGTCTTAAAAAAATTGTGGTTATTTCAATATTACTTTTGTATTCTTTACTACAGAACAATGAACTTAGGATCAGGAAATTGATGGTCTGTTGTTTAGATCTCAAAGTGAATGTAGCTATTGAGACCGAGCTGACAGAAAGCTCCAACTACTAAGACTTACATGAACAGTAGAAGATAACGTATTGTGGGGATAATTGACTGACAATTTTTTTCTAGTTGAATTTGTGTCTGTCACAAAAAAATGTATTGGCCCATTTCATTTTCAATCTTTTCTTTCTTTTCAAAGAAAACTTACTATAGAGTAATGGTTAACAAGCAAATCTCACAAGACATTATGATAGCAGAATGAGTTTGATTCTATCTTGATACCAAATATGAATGACATTGGACTTAAGTAAGATCAGCTTGGTAAATATCAAAAGTTGTCTGCAGAAGAATGATGGTTGTCAAGCTAGTCTCACAAGCTATTATGATTGCAGAATGAGTTTGATTCTCTGTTGACACCAAATTGATGTTATTAGACTAAAGTAAGATCAGAGACATTAGACTAAAGTAAGATCAGCTTGGTAAATATTAAAGGTTTTCTGCATTAGCCTAATTGTTGGAAAGCTAGTATCACAAGTCATTATGGTTGCAGAATGAGTTTGATTCTCTCTTGACACCACATATGAATGATATTGGACTAAAGTAAGATCAGCTTGGTAAATATCAAAAGTTGGCTGCATTAGAATGATGGTTGGCAAGCTAGTCTCACAAGCTATTATGATTGCAGAATAAGTTTGATTCTCTCTTGACACTGTAGGATTTGTCAGGTTGCGTAGGGCAATTAGTTGCGATAGCCGAGAGTTAGCTAAGTGCAATCAGTTGTGAAGACAGGAAACTCAATTCCCGATTGAGGAACGGGAGCTATTTATGGTGCCTTGGGGTATCCCATAGTGCACAAGTGAACTATTCCATTGCATAGATCGTCATTGGCTGCTTGTAAGTAAGTGAAAGTATTTTATTTTATAAACCAGCTTCAGTTTAGCATTGTAAGGAGGACGGCACTGAGCTACAACTTGCTTTATTTTTATCTGCCAGCTGGACGCTTTACGGAGGTATGTGTTATTGTTATTCTACATCTCCTTCCCCCCATAACGCGAGGGTAGAGGTCTTTGGGGGGTATGAGTTCCTTTAAACCTGGCTGGTTGTGTGGAAGTAGTCTGGACAACGCTCGAGGGGTTTTTGTCTGCATCATTGAAGATGGCTGAGCAGTGTTTGATGTTATTCCAGTGCCCATTGTTTGCAGCACTGGTGTATTTGGTTTAAGAGGCGTTGGGTTTGGATTTGATGTAGAGGTTTCGGGCGCGGCACTAGGAATGGGGGGCGGGCTTGTTGGTGTTTCGAGTTTTCTGAGGAATCGGCGGTTTCTCAAGGTGATTCTACCAGATCCGTTAACTCTGACACGGTATTGGTGGTTGGGGAGTGTTTCGACTACTTGACTTGTGGTGTCCCATCGGCGAGTTGTTGGTCGTTGTATTGTCACTATTTGCCCCTTTTGAAGGGAACATAAGGTGGGTGTTGTTTTGTTATATTGCTCTATAAGACGAGCGTTCCGACGAGATAGGATTATCTTGCGATTTTTTGCTGCAGCTATCCAATCTGAGTGTGGCTTGTAGAGGGTGGGTTGGGATGGTATAAAGTCATGTAGTCGGTGGTGGAGTAGCAGTTGAGCGCGGAATAATCCGAAATTTTGGATGGGCGTATTCCTGTGTTGGAGGATGGCTCTTGCTGTGCGGTCATTGTCCAGCGACCCTTGAGCTCCTGTGTTGCCACTTATAAATCTGTTGGCTGACTTGACAGCGAGTTCTGCCCGACCATTAGATTGTGGGTAGGCGGCTGATGACAATCTGTGTTTAACAGCCCAGTCTCGTAAGAACTGTGTGAATGGGAGGGATGTGAAGGGTGGTCCGCCATCACTGCTGAGTTCTTCAGGTGCGCCATTGCGTTGAAAAATGTCTCGGCAGATCGAGATAAGCCTTGACGCATTGGCTTGTCCGTGGCTTAGGTGATATCGGATCAGCCAGCCTGTTAATCTATCGGTACATGCTAAGTACCTATGGTTCCTGACATAGAAGAGATCTATAACAATCTGCCAATCAGGAGATTGTGTTCGATTGATTGGCTCTTTTGTTTGACGAGGGGCAATTTTTGCGCAAAACATGCAACTTGCTCTGGTGTTACGGATTGGGGCGTTCATCCCTGGCCAATAAACTGATCTATTGGCGCGGGCCTTCATGCCGACTTCGCCTTGGTGTGCGGAATGTAAACTACGTAGTACATTTGCACTCTGGGAAGTAGGGATGACAATCCTGTGGTCCAAGAGCACTAACCCATCGTCCACACTGAGGCGGTGCCTCACTTCCCAGTACTCGCGGATCTCGGGTACAGTGAGGCTGCGTGTCTTCTCGAATCCGTTTTGTATGGTTTCTATTAATTTTTTGTATTGCAGGTCATTGTGTCCAGCTGCACGGATAACGTCTGGTGAGATGAGCGCTACATTGTCGCTTGCCCTGAATGATGATAATAGAGTTGTCGATTTGACCCAGTCGTCCATGACGTCAGACTCTATGATGTCTAATTGGGAGGGTTCAGTCGGGAATCCATTTAGGAGTGCCTGCAAGATGACTGGTGGGTTGTGAGAAACAACATCCGAGGCTTTGTGCCACTTTCCAGGGCAGTGTTGGATGGTAAATCTGTACCTGAGGGTCTTTTCTTTTAATTTGAATAATCAGGGGTTTGAGATTTTGCTGAGGTCCCTATCTCCGAAAAGCCCCTTTAGTGGTTCGTGGTCTGTAACCACTATAAGGTTCGGACAACCCATTACAAATAACCGACACTTATCCAATGCCCACGCAATTGCTGCTGCCTCGCCCTCGATAGGTGCGTATCTGCGTTCGGTATCAATGCAGAATCTGCTGCCGGCAAATATAAGGCGCCAGCCTTCAGGGCAGCAAACTGGAGCTTTGTCCGTCGTGCACATGCAATATTTTTGCAGTAGTAGGAAGCCCATTCCCTCTTTGCTCAAATCTGGGGCGAGGCAGGTTACTCCATTTTTTTTCGAATGTCGAGATACCTTTTTTGACTAAGTCGACTATGACTTTTTTTGAATGCTCGAATGCATCTTCAAGGCTTTTGTCCCATACAAAATGCGAGTCTCGTTTGACGAGATCGCGAAACAGGAGCATAACTGGGCCTAGTGAATACGCCCAAGCGACTTGATTAACTAGCCCGAACCATGATCTGGCGTAGGTTAGTGTTCTTGGAATTGGGAAGCTTAATATTGCTTCGAGCATGGATTCGGAAGGGGTTATACCAGAGGGCGTTATTTGGAGGCCTCCAAATTGCACCGTCTTGGCAAAATTGGAATTTCTCTCTGTTGAGCACGATTCCGTTTTTTGCGCAATGAAGGAGAAAATTGAATGTGTGAAAAAAGGCCCCTTCGATGTTAGAGTCGTAGAGTAGGGTATCGTCCACGATCTTTACTTTGCGGGGAACGTCTTTTATTACCTAGTCGTACCTTCGGGTGTAGGCATCGCCAGATGCAAGGTAGCCTTGTGGCATCCTTAGGTACATGAATCTTCCCCATTCCGTTATGAAGGTAGTGAGTGGCTGGGACTCCTTGTCTAGAGGAACAGAGTGGTACTCGTCAACAGCATCCAATACTGTTTTCTTTTGATTAGGTGGTACCTGTAGTGCTAGCTGGAACGGTGACCCCGTGTGGTGTGTCTCACGTTTGCACTGTGAATTTAAGTGTTGGTAATCTATTGTTCTTCGTGGCTTGCCATTTTTTTTTTTTTTTTGCAGTAATTACCATAGTGCTACACCAATCTGTGGGCATGCCGACAGGTACTGGGGTTATGATACCCCTTTTCACGTCTTCCCAAAGGGCCTGTCTCACTGGTTCTTTGAAGTGAAACGGCACAGGGATCGGGTTATGTCTGGCTTTGGGGACTGCTCCTTCTTTCAGGTGGATATGAGCAGCGGGGCCAGACATTGGTGGGAATTCCCCGTTCTTCCTGAAAGATGTATTGGTGAAGTGCTGTAAGAGCCATTCCTTGAGCCTAGGAATGTTTTGTTCTGTTGGAAGAAAAGGCAGATTTTTGGTACGCGTTGGTAGCTGATCCTTGACCTTTTGTTTGGAGCTAGTATCCAATTCCTGGCGAGTGCTTGCTGATGGTAGATATTGCATTGCCATATCTGCTTGGGGTGACGTCATGGCCGCTGAGTTTGGGAAGTCTTTGGGCAGTATCCCTATGTTAATGCAGACTGCTTTGCTGAAATACAGCCTTTGGATTTTTTTGCATATGTACAGGGCTTGCTTGGTTGTCTTACCCTGGACATTGAATTCCACAGGAAGCCAGCCTTGACACATGAGTGTAAAGCCTCCTACAGCTCGAACGACTTTCCTAGATGGGATGAGGTTGTTTGTAAACAGTCCCATATTCCGGAGATGCTTAAGTCCTCCAATGCATATAGTAGCTCCATTGTCGGGGAAGATCGCCATCTTAGTGCTGCGATTCCTGAGGATGTCCCTAGCTTCCCAAGGATCTGGCTTTGGCGAGAATGGGATGACATATGCCTCTGTCTCCATTATTTGGCTTGTATCCTTAGCCGAGTATGTACCCGTCGTCTGGTTAAAGGTGATATGAGCGATGTGTCCATGGCAGCCTCATTGGCCTCCGGGCCCTTCCTAACTACCTGTGCCACTTTCTTTGCCCAGCATACCCTAGATAGGTGATTAGGCTTTCCGCAATTACTACAGGCCTGTCCCCATGCTGAACATTTTAGCTGGCGAGACCTGGCTCCCGGGGTGCCATGCAGGTGGCTGCCACAACCCCCACAGATCTGGCGGTTCGGTTTAGCCCCATAATTGGGATAGGCGTTGGTACGGACGTCTCCTTTGTCGGCCTGTGGCATGCCCTTCTGTCTGCGGTATGTTGATAGCCGGACAGAGGTTGTGTCAGAAGCACCAGCCATTGAAGTTTGGTCTCACAATGCTGATTCAAATGCCTCGGCATGGCGGACATTTTGTTCGAGGGTTTGGCCAATAGGTCGGCCTGGAGTGCGTCATTTGCTACCCCTCGGATGATCTGGTCCTTAATGTGTATATCGGACAGATCATGCTCACACGTGGGGTATGAGAAGCTACAGTCAACAGCTAAGGCTTTAAGGCGGACAAGGTAGTTCTGTATTGGCTCACCCTCGTCCTGAGACATGGAGGCAAAAGCAAGGCGATGGACAATAGGGTTTAATCTCTGGATGACCAATGCTTCTACCATATCAAGAAGCTTATCTGGATCAGTGGTGAAGAAGTTAGGATGGGTGTTGATTACGGCGTTTTGGACAACCTCGTCAGCACAATTATATAGGTGGATATTGAACTGAGAGCTGGGCATATTTGTCATCTTGGTGAAGACATCCCAGTCAATTCGAAATTTTCTAAATTTTTGTCGGGTCATCTCAATATTGAGATGGGGGGGGGCTTGACTACCAGTGCTTGGATGTGAGTTGACTGAGCAGTGGTCTCCTTAGCCTGCTTAAGGATGCACTGGGCTTCTCCCATTAGTGTGACTCCGAGCTCCTTCAGCATAGAGCGATCCAGCATTTGGAGGCTCACGATTGTCAGCTTCTCATCTGCAAACTTTGTCGCATGAGTTTTGGTAGAGTCAGTGGATATGCTAGCTTCAATGAAGAAGCATTCCCAATAGTCAGGTGTCATAGATCCTGTTCCCAGTGCCATGTAGGATTTGTCAGGTTGCGTAGGGCAATTAGTTGCGATAGCCGAGAGTAGTTAATCGCGTTAGCTAAAAGCAATCAGTCGTGAAGACAGGAAACTCAATTCCCGATTGTGCACAAGTGGACTATTCCATTGCATAGATCGTCATTGGCTGCTTGTAAGTCAGTGAAAGTATTTTATTATATGAACCAGCTTCAGTTTAGCATTGTAAGGAGGACGGCACTGAGTTACAACCTGCTTTATTTTTGTCTGCCAGCTGGATGCTTTACAAAGGTATGTGTTATTGTTATTCTACAGACACCACATATGAATGACATTGGACTAAAGTCATAAATACCAAATGTTGTCTGCATTAGAATGATGGTCGGCAAGCTAGTCTCACAAGCCATTATGTTTGCAGAATGTGTTTGATACTGTCTTGACACCACATATGAATGATACATGACTAAAATTCGATCTGCTTGGTATATATCAAAAGTTGTCTGCATTAGAATGATGGTTGCTAAGCTAGTCTCACAGATCATTGCTATTAAAGTGAGTTTGATCTTCACCAGTCAAATCATTATTGTATCCTTGTACCAAATTATGTCAAAGTGCATTGCTATGGAGTAATGATCGAATGCTTCTAATGAAATAGTTTTGATCCTTACTAGGTACCCTATTCTTGTTGCCTTGTAGCAACCTAAATGACAATTTGTCAACTTTTATTTCTTTTTTGAAAACTATTATTTTTTCTGTTTGATTTCAAACTTAGAAATAACTGTTTTTACAGATATATAAACTGATATATCTTTTCCTCCATTATTGAATTATTTAGATGAGAATCTTTATTGCTTTGATCCCTCCATTTTAGCACGGCAAATTCTAAACTTTTCTTTGAGTGTGTGTTGCCTGTTGTGAGTTTTATGGTTTAGTTCTCTCATTAAATAACAACAGAAGATTTAAACCCAACACTTTTATTTTTCTATTGTTCATCTTCACAAGGATCTTGTCACTGACAGACTACAATGGCTGAGAGAAAATAAGATTGTTGTGAGACAATAATTGTCACTCTGAAATATTGGGGATATATCTTGTGGTCACAAGAGCATCCCTAATACCATCTTGTTCCCTTTTTATCTCAATTATTTGAACAGTTAAGGTGTGTCTTTTCATCTCTTTTCATAAAACTGTAAAGAGACTCTGACTGCTACTTCAGCGATGGATAGTGTCTTTTACCAAATCATTGGAAAGTAAAGCCTACATGGCTAAATACAAACTCAAGAAAGACTTTTACCATTTTTGTACCCCATTCATATATCACTTGTTCATAGAGCGATACGTGTACATTTTTGTCTGTGGAGACACATTTGCGTATTCTTAAAAAACATGAAAGAATTATTAATAAGAATTCATAAATGTTTCTCAACAGATAAAAATGTGTTCATATTACTCAATGAACTAGTAATATATAACAGGGTTACAAAAACAGTAAACATCTGACTAATAAAAAGTAGGAAAGAGAAGATAAGCACATTTATACATATAGAAACATTTAATACATACGTTATAAGCATACAAGAAATATTAACATGTATACTTTAGATGTTCCTATATGTGTAAATAAGCTTATCTTGTCTTTCTTTCTATTTATTCAGTGTTAGTGTATCATTAGATAAATTAAATGCTAATATTGGACCTTGGTAAGTTGGAACTTGACTAGATATCCAGTCCCTAGCACCAACCAATCCAATACTACCAACAGAGTCACAATTTTAAATCTCTAAATCTTTAAAGAGATACAGATATAGAATCAACTGAAATTCCAAACATTATTCACTCTTGAACTCATTCTTTGTCTTGCTTTTGTTTATACCACAATGATTGAACCAATCGATTCTTCAAGCTTCTTCAGGTGTACTATCTTGAATAAAAGAAAACTATTTATTTTCTCAATAAGTAGGTGCTAAAATCCACTCTGACCTTACTTATCCTATCAAGTTAATGTATCATGTTTTCTTCTATTTTCTCATTTTCAGTAATGTTCTATGTTTATTGTTTGGACTTGATCTCTGAGAAAGTAACATGAGCCTTTTCTGCTGAAAATGGAGAGCCCTTTCTGAAGATGGCTGTAGAAAGGATTGGTCAGTATTATAGTCTTGTAGTGATAAAGACTCTTCTCAAAATCAAGGTCAGCTAAAATGCAGTGATGAAAATAAGAAGGATAAAGTTATTACTTTGAAAAACTTCTAGAAAATTTTCTTTTGCAATTTTTCCTCAAAATCAAAACCTGTTTAAACATTAACTGACTATGAAAAAATTACTTCAATTCTTTTTGTTCTTTATTTAGGTATTTGATAAATTGCTTGTACATGAAAGAACAAGTTGAAAATAATGACTGTTGTATATCAATAAATTTGATAGGTTTTTATTTAAGATGGCTCTCTTAAGTCATAAATTTGCCTGTTACTAACAAAAAACTGACAATATAGCATATATGTTTGTATATAAACAATAGATACAGGCCTGGCATGCTGGGCATTGTTTGTCGCATGTTTTTAATATAAAGTTCCCATTCATATTTTATAAGAACTATCAAACTTCTTTCTTATTTCTACACAACCTACTTAATTCAAAGGGTCTAACTTCATATAAAGTTGATAATTAAAATCCTTTCTCATATCACCAAATCTGCTATATTTGACTTTTTATATTTGATAGAAAATCTTTGATAAAAACCCTGAGAGAAGTGACCGCTTGTGAGTTTTTGACAAGTTATTTAATTGTAAACATTTCTAGATTAAATCAATGAACATGTCACTTATCTCATACAAAAAAACAAACATTGTTTACCACTTATTATGTCTGAAATTAAACATTAAAGCTATTGTGCTGTTTGTTTTCTATGTAACCGAGTTTTTCAGCTTATTCATTTATCATAAATAGTGATGGGTATGTCAACCCGACATATAAACCAAAGATATTTTGTTCATAAGGTATAGGCCAATGACTGATTAGGCCCATAACTGGTTAGGCCAATGACTGGCTTGGCCAATGACTGGTTAGGCTTATTTGTGTTTTAGCTTATGACAATTTAAGCCTTTAACTGTTTTGGTCAATGGATATTAAGGTTTATGTTGGTGATTGTTTTAGCCTGACTGTTTAGGTCAATGTCTGTTTAGGTTAATGATTGTTGAGGTCTGTGACTGTTAATGTGGATAAGTTTTAGGCCAATGAAAGTTTATTCTAAGAACTGTTTAGGTCAATGACTGTTTATGCTGACGATTGTTTAAGCCTAGCTATTTAGGCATATGACTTTTGATACTGCTGATTGTTTAGGTCACTGACAGTTTGGATCAATGATTGTTTGGATGGATGACTGTTTAGGTCTATGACTATTTATTCTGATGATTGTTTCAGCCAAACAGTTTAGGCTTATGACTGTTTATGCTGATGACTGTTAAGTCTAGCTTGTTTAGACATGTGCCTTTTTACACTCACGTTTCACTATCTTCTACTATCTTTCAGATGACTCTAATTCTGTCGTCCCAGAAATTTTCCTCTTTCTCAGCAAAATCTGCTGTAAGTGCATTTTGTAATCTTCCAGTGAAGTTAAATTTTTCATTTGGAATGTTCTGTAATGTCTGGAATGAATAGTAATCCAAAATTGCAATTTTTAGTGAATGAGTGAAAACTTCTGCATCAAACAATTTTGCTTGGTCACCAAATATACAATCTAACATTATCCTGAAAGAATTTTATGCTTTTTCCTAACTAATTTTCTGTAATTTTTGTATACTGCTGCCTTCATTTGGTTATATTGAAAGCAGTACTTGTTCATATCAATTATTTGAAGACTGCTTTCCAGTCCCACAATATATAGGGCATTACTTTTTAAATGGTTATTGCCATAGAAAATAGAATCAGTGATGCAGGTTCAAATCTTGAACCAGGGTGTTTATGTTCAACTATGCACCAAAGCCTTTAGACGACGCTTGAATCCATCTTTTCCCTATGAGCTACGGTTAAATCATAGAGCAGACTGGGTTCTTTAGTTCTAATTTGGCAACCAGTCTAGGAGAAAGAAAACTCTGAATTCAAACCAGCTGTACTTTAGATTAGAAAGAATTGGCTTTGTGTCAAATCCTACCTATAGAAGAATGGTTGGGCAAATCCCTACAACAAAAAACTTTTGTTATGCACAAGGTGATGGCCCAATTGATCACAGTAACCAGATGATCAAAAAAGGTCAGGTAGGCCTAAAAGCATGGGTTTTGAGACTGTCCTCCAAGCCAAACAAAAAAATCTAGTAAGTAGCACTCTAAGAGTATCAGACGAGTATGGTATTGACCAATGCGGTTCGTCACTTTCACAACCTCAGCAAAAGAGTCCAGAATTGCCAAATTGTGCTTCACATTATGAAAATATTGTACAAATTTTGATTCATCTGTGTAACACAATCACCTTTCTTGACAATGCACTTATTCCAGCACTTCTCTATAAATCACAAAAAAAGACCCAGAACAATTTAAATTGTATTATTATATATAACATTTTAAAAATCATGAACGTTTTTTCTCAATAATAATTTGTATAAACTCATGACAATCAACATTTACCTTTGCCTTTTACCAGATATGACAATTCTCACTATCAAATTTACATTAATATGATTTTTATTTCAAAAAAAATTTTTGGTTTTATTTCACTTGAGTTTTTTTCACCAGACTGATATTCTAAAGCTGAATTATCTTGTGACTATGTCAAAAAGTTATTCAAATAAAGATTAGCCAACATTAGGATCCTTTAACTTACTCATATTTAAAATGGCTTAAGTGTTTTTGACATCCATATCCTCTTAACTTTGAGAAGACCTTCATGAAAAAGACAAGGAGATTTTATCAAATATGGAATAATATAAGAACAAAATTCCTGTAAAGAGATCTGTAAAGACTTGTTTGTTTGCTCCTTGAGTTTTTATTTCTCTTTGGGTGGCAAGGCTGTAAATTGATAGGAGAAGAGAATGGACACAAACTAACACACACACACACACACAAATAAGTATTCAAATACATAAAATCATACAAGAGGTGTGCATTCTGGAACAACAAGTCATGCTCTGCATGATTGCTTAAAACTAGAGTCATTCATTCACTTAGAGAAATATTCAGTGTTTATTCATTATTGCAGAAAAAGAAAGAAAAAGAAAATAACTTCAAACTGATTTATAGTGCATGACTAACACAAAAATTCACTGAATATGCTTGATAAAATCAGGTACATACTTTTGTATATATATATATATATATATATATATATATATACACAATACATATTTACTTGAGTTTTTTTTATTCAAATAAATATATTCATATATTTACAAACATACCAAAATTCCCGTGCATAAACATCTCCAAAATCATATATACAAAAAAATGCATATATATATATATATATATATAATGTACTCTGCTATATCTATAGATAGAAGTTTCAATATTGGTGATAGAGCATCTATATTTATGTAAGGATAACATAGTCAAAGGGTCTTGGTAACTGTTTCTCATCTATGCAATAATCCAACCAAGAATATATACATATATATATTAATAAGTTTCCAGCCTTTTTTCGTATGGGCACTTTTCTTGATAGTACACACACGAAACTCTAGTACCCTTCAAAGTAACCTCCTCCGGCTGCAATGCACTTGTACTGTTCCAACAACTTCTGGAAGGCCCATGGAAGTCCTCTGGTGTGAGTGTGTCAATGACCTTCGTCACAGCCTCTTTCATCTCCTCAAATGTCTCATAATGACAGCCTCTGAGCTTAGGGAATAACTAAAAGTCACTGGGAGCAAGCTCTGGACTATAGGGACGGTGAGAAACTGTGTTGATGCCCATCTTGGTCAAATAGTCTGTGACAAGGATGGAGTTGTGGACTGGTGCATTGTCCTGGTGGAAATGCCACTGACCTGATTTAAAGAGTGCTGGCCTCTTCCAACAGAATCTCTTCCTGAACTCCCTTAAAACCTCAACATAGTAACTCTAACCCTAACCCTAACCCTTTGGCCAATCAACTCTGGTGTATTGTTGTTGTTGGTGAATGTAGAGGAGGCCAACCGCAAGGTCTCCAAGGTTCAATGATTGCTTAAAGAGGCTTTTTAAAAAGCCCAGGAGTTGACCTAGTCGGGGAAAGAGCCGTTTCTGAGACATAGGGGGAATTGGCATCCGGCTGCAGGAGAGTATCAGAGAATGTGCAGGGAATTAGGGATCAAGGCTGCTCGACGAGTGCTCAATGAACACAGGAACCACTGTACAAGAGATTCACTTCATTTGCGAGAAGAATAACGAGGGGCTGGAGCCCGACTATGCCATCGTTTCAGTCTATTGGTCACCGTCTCTCTGCTAATTAGACGCAGCCTGGGCGCGGATATTAATGTTGTCTTTTCAGGAGAGGCGGGTAAGCAGGTTGTGGCAGATGTTGCTATGAGAAGCGCCAAGTTCCTGATAGTTGTGGTTTATACATACAATTGCGTTCAGGAGAGGTGCTCCTTCTCTCGGTGGTTAGGGCCGTATTTCTCGGGTCTGGAGTTCTAGTGGGGGATTGGAATACTATCCGTGACCCAAAATTAAATAATGCTGAGCGGGGCGCTCGCAGGTCGGTAAGCTGTGAAACCAGTTAGATCGACTTTGTGGCCAAGTTCGATCTGATCGAAAAATTTTGTCTGGATTACCCAAGAAGGAGAGGTGGACATGGAAACATAGGGAGCCCTCTGATCCGAATAGATCCAAACTGGACAGAGTATTAATCAGAAGGGCAGATAGATTTCGTATCTTGTTCCACGTTCCACTTGATAGGGCTTGTTGACCATAAACTCGTATTGGTCTGCCTGCACTTAGGTGGTACGCATAGAATAGCTGGCTAAGGCAAATTCAATACCTCCGTTTTAGAGAAATGGAACATCCAGGCCGGCAGGAATCCCTTATTAAATGAGCGTTTGTCAGAGTGAATTCCGGGAATAGGTGGTGGGGTTCTCTTAAACATAGGATTTAAGACTTCTCTACCAAATACTTAGATAGGGCAAAGCTAGAAAAGTCCGTAGAAGATAGGCTCAGCTAGAGTGGATGGGGGATTCCTTAGGTGTTGTTCTAACTAGGAGGGACATTCAAAGTTATGTAGTTAGAACTGGGCTAAATAGGGTATCCAACGAGGCCGTGAAAATGGACGCACATGTGCTTGAGGAATCATTACGAAGGTTCCCCAATTGAGTGCGTCATTTCCCTGGAAGAGAACAGAAACGGTTCACACCGGGAGATTCAGGAGACCTTCCGCTTGCATTTCCAGAATTTCTTCGTCCGTTTGCCAGACCTCCCGGTAGAGGAGTTTTCCGACTATTTAGCCGATTTTCTCCAACTTCATGTGGCTAAAGCGGCTAGCTGCATGAGGATAGTGACAGATTGTGAAGTCCGTGATGCGTTGAAGCAGTTGGCTACAACAAGTTAGCTACAACAAGTCACCGGTTCTCGATGGCTTGAAATTGTCACACGTGTTTGTGCCTATTCTGACGGATGTGTTCAACCATTGGTTTGCTCAGGGAGACATCCCTGGACATGTCACCAAGGGTATGATCACATTGCTGAAGAAAGGTGGCGGACATTGTGTAGAAGGCTTAGATGACTACAGGCCAATAACTCTGCCAAATAGATTTAAAGATTTTGGTCCAATTTTTAGCAAACCGTTTGCGGATTGTTGCCGTCGATCTGATCGGAACAGAGCAGAACTATGCTGTGAAGATAAGATTGATAAAAAAAAAAAACCTGTACTTAGTTCGCGAAATCCTAGAGGGGATAGAAGACGACACTGAAGCCGCACTGATCAATTTGGATCAATCCAGAGCATTTGATAGGGTAGACCATCGGATCTTTGTCGCTGTTTTGAAAACCGCCGAATTCGAGCCAGAGTTCATCAAATGGTTATACATTCTGTATCGATCCCTTACGGCAGAGGTACAAATGAACGGAAAGCGCTCCGAGTCCATCGCGATCGAACGGTCTGTACTACAACGCTGCTCATTGTCCCCCTTTCTCATGTCCTCACTTCGGATCCCCAGCTCCGTACGCTTAGAGATGGCATGTGACGTTACCCCTTCGGCCCCCACGTTACATCAACTCTTCGAACCATTTCACTTTACGGCCGGTGATCAACTTGTGATTCCGATAGGGGTATCACACACTGCATTTCCTGAGTGCATGTGTAGACTAACGCTAGCGTGGATTCTAGTGAAAATTCTACAACGCTACTAGGAATGCCAACCTATCCTGACCGGTCTTCCTCACTATGGCTGGACCCTATATCATGCCGACTGGTCTCTCTGCTGTCCCGTGTCGACTGGTCACTCTCGTCCCCCTTCGCCAACTGCCAACTTCGAGTTCCTTTGTCCAACTCTCTTCTCGCGTCCCCTTACCACTTCCGGTCACGCCGAGATCTCATGTCCAAAACCCTTTGTCTGGTTTCGCGCCAAAACAGAGAAAGGAATCGTCTGCTTGGCGGACCACCTACATAGTGTTACAGGCAGAACTCGTCCAGTTATGCGTGGAATCTCCCTCGCAGATTGTTTCGAAACGAAGGTGTCCACGTATGCCGATGACGTCACTGTGTTCTTGTTGTGCCATGACATAAAAGTGGTGAAATAGTTGCTTGCTGTGTATGAAAAAGTCTCAGGGGTCAAAATAAACAAGGAAAAGAGCGAAGGGCTGCGGCTTGAAGCCTGGAGAGGTGGCATTCCTCTTCCAGGTCTTTTCTGCTGGAGGGACAGTCCGATGGATTCACATCCTTGTGGTGTAATTCGGTCCTAATCCTCCATTGAATCGAAATTAGTCTAAAGTACAGGTAAAGGTAGAGGCCCGGGTACGGCACTAGACTTGAAGATGGTTGTCCTTAACAGGCTGGGAATAAGTTGTGCACCGTGCACATTTCCTCCTGAATCTTTTACCAGTTGTCGATTCTTCCCCTGCCCGTGGCTCGGTTATTGGCAGTAGATCACTGTTCTCTCTTCTTTGGAAGGTGGGCAGGCCAATGGTTCTCGAGCAGGTCTGTTTCCAACAACCTTGCAATGGAGGCTTAGGAATGCCCGACTTGAGATGTTACTGGCTTGCCCAGAGACTGGTATTCCTGTGTCGGTCAAAGACAAGAGATTCAGCGTGGAGATGAAAGATTAGTGCCGCCTTCCCTAACCTCGATTCCCAACCGGAAGCCGAGGGTCAACCTAGGCCGAACGATGGGGTGTTGTTTCTCGGGGAGTGCAGGAGAGCTTTGCACAAGCGTCTTTGATCCAGTGACCTTTCACGGTCACATACTTGTGGAAGAGGTTGCTTCAGTTCCGTTTAAGAGACGACTTAGCTATTCGTTGGGAGAGATCTACTCCGAATAGAAATAGGTGCCAGGATCGAGCTATATCAATAGCTCATCTGGCGACTTTCTCAGAATGCGTTGCCCCTCACCGACGTGGACTTCAAGGCGTGCATAGCGGACATGCCCGATTGCACCCGCTGTGACAGTAGTTTAGAGGAAACGGCTGAGCACACCTTCTACTGCGAACGGTTCCTTGAGCTTTGTGACGACGTCGGAGAAGTGACGGCTCGCATCAGTCCCAAGAAGTTCTTGTAGCTCAACATAGCTTACATCATCGACAACATTGACCCTCCTTGGACAGGTGTGAAACGAGAAGTGTTTCTGGTGATCCTAACCGTGGCTCGAATAGTGATCTGGACGACGCTACTGAAGGGATTGTATGACGATCTAAAAAAATTTTTATTAGGATCTGATTTCTTTCTTTAAGCATCTGCTTTGGGTAAAAATTTTAATTTCAATTTTCCTCTTCCTACACCATCATAATCATTTTGATACCTACTTTTTTCACATACTGAAACTACAATAATTCTTTTGACTGGAAAACTCTATTCATGTGCCTCTCCATACCATCATGTTGGTTCCTTTTTCTTATTCTTGTTAGATTTCAGCTTCTCACCCCTGTAGGGGTTATCCATCCTGTTTTCGGAGTTAATCGGAAAACAGTCGATGGGGTCCAGATTCATTTTGAATTTCGTTTCTATAAATACTATTAGATTAGAAATGCATCTGTTGCACAGATGACCCTACTCCTACCCATTAACACCCAGGCTATATACTCTATTATAAATGTATTATCTCAATTCTCTCATTTATAAATTCGGTCGAGAGCCACGATATTTATTTGTTATAAATGGGTGCAACTATTTATTATATTTCGCCCAGCCTTGGCGAAAAAGATTAAAATTTAGCACTGTTCCAACCGTTGTACACTGTTCCAGTGGGTCTTGTCTACCTCCAGCTGTTCCCGCTTGCCCCACTATCACTACTGCCCATTTAAGAGCAAGTCAACTACATTAGTACACGGTGCTGGAGTAGACTACTCACTACCTCAAATTCATCGCCCAGGTCGACACCGGCAACTATGATGACCGACTTGCAACTCATCAGCCGACGCAGTCCAAGCCGGCTTCCCAGGCTGACTACCAGCCAGGCGTAGTAGATGCACTCCGGGCAAACTTCATCAACTTGCTCGCAGTTAACGCCGACCGAACCCTGGGTTAGCTGCCGAGTCAACCACCGGGACGTTAACTTGTTTGCCTAAGCAACCCGACACGTTTAATTCTTGGGTCGTCTGCCGCCTACCTGGCCACATAGGTGCTCTTGAAACCAGTTCAAATATCATCTAGACTCTGTCGTTAAGAATCATAAGACAGTCGAGTCTACTTTTTCGACATAAACAGACAGAATACTTATTTTTTGCCAAATAAAAATTGGCTCTTTTAACATAACCACTTGCCTTAGCTGTTGTCATTTGTTTCGAACATCTACAGGATCGACACATTAATCGATCCTGCGACAACCAATAATAGCAGCCATTCTTTTCTAAGGTAACAATGTTTAACTTGTTGGTACTTCATATGAAATAACACTAAGTCAGGAAGAAAATTAAGTGGACATGCTTAACCAAGCATGAACCTATTAAGGTTTTTTTTTTAAATATAAAACATTTAAAAATGTCAGGTGAATGTCAAATGAAAACCCTTCACCTGACATTCAAGTTTAAACAGGTTTATTTATTTTTTAAAATGTCTATCCAAATTGATTTGAGTCTTATTAGCTGTCAAGAATTGTTTCCTTTGTTGACAATGCTGATGTTTGAAAATCGTTAAAGCAAAATTATAATTTTGAATTATTTCTCAAAACATTTATCCTAAATTGAAACAGAATTTCAAACAATGATCTTTAACGGTTCAACTTTGGAAAAAAATGAACATCATATATATTCACTGCGAAGCAGCAACCTACAAATCAGTGGCTGTACGGCCTCTTACCTCCCATCTCACAAGCTATCTAAGCAAGATGAGCAAGACATGAGGGGCGCTTCGAGAAAAGTTAAGGCAAACTCATTGTGGCAGGGGCAAGTTCGCCTCGAAATAATAATAATAATAATAATAATAAGGATAGATATGCCGTAAAATAGAAAGCGGCAAGTGAAAAAAGGTGCGTCTTCGAAAAAGACCCAAGAGCTTGATAGGCCGTGAAGACTTTAGTATTTTAAAAATTAAAAATATCATATGACATTACCAGTATAAAGGTCAATCCTTTCTCGTTTGTTGATAATGAGTGTTTTAAAGAGTTTTACTCGTAAAGTTGGAAATATAATCCGTATTGATTACAAAAAAAGTACCTTCTAGAAATAAACGCTATTCTCAATAATAGATGTTTATACGAATTGTTTATATCAGAAAGTAAGACGCAAGAAAATCACGACATGAAAATGTACTTTGGGCGATGTCAGAAGGTGGTTCACGTGCTAGAGGACGGATGAATCAATTATGCGTGGCATCACGTGATTAGCAGCGAAGCGAGGATATTCTCAATAAATAAGGCTCACCTTGAGCCGATGGGAGAGTTTGTTTTTGCTGCGACAGCCGGGGTGATTAATTCCAGTCCATACCGTGATTGTTGACGTGAAGAGACGGGTGAGGCTCAGCGTGATGAAATCATCTCTGGAGTGGATGTGACGTCATCCATCGACAAACCAGTCGAAGATTGAATCAGATGTTCTGCGTGCGCATGTGTCATTGACAAGCTCGATAAGCGAAAATCTCTAAACAAGCTGCTAAACCGAAAAAGTTTAAGACAAACCCACATCTCTCCAATAACCAACACTCGAGGTACTGTTTTTGTATAAAAAAACATTTCAATTCAATTATTTTTTCTTGATGCACTATGTTTATTTCACGTATTGTTGGTGTTATTATTTATATTAAAAAAACTTTCCTAAAATCGGATCGGTTTGGTTATCTTTTTTATGCTAACACGATTCTAGCCCGTCTAGCCTGCAGGTGGACCAGCAGATAATCTTTGGACGCGATAACCGCTCAACAGGATCAAACACAAGGTGGGCTGTTGTGAGGATCCCCAGAGAATTAGGTCTAACTTGTAACACTGGACCCTACAGAATTAATGCCGAAATTATGAAGGAAGGCGGTCTAGTGGGGTTAGGTTACAGTGTTACATCACTGGTGAAGTGTTGAAGAGTCGTTGTTACATTAACTGTTGCCAGTGACCAAGGATCGTCTTACATTAATGGTGCCGTGACCAGGATCATGTTACATATAAACAACATTTTTTGGTGAACTCCTACACGTATCCATGCCGGCCGGCCGACCAGCAAAAACTTGCATTCATCAGCTCTATGCTGACACTGGATGCCAGCCATTAGACTCGCGAAGAGTGATGGCGAATAGGGATAGATTGTGAGAGTCAAGGGGAGTTAAGCTATCAGCATTTGATAATGATGATAATGGTATAGTTCGTATCCATTGACTACTAACCAATGTACCATATTAAAGAATCATGATTTATGTGACAGATTTCAGTTATTATATGATAATACATCTTCTTGATATGACATTTTCAAATTTATCTTCTTTTTGGACACATCTGTCACATCATCATCTTCACAGGAAATTGACAAGTTCCAACTCTGGACACGCTAATGGCCTTAGAAAATGCATGAATTTAACTGTTCTATTGGTAGGTTGTAACCCAGGAGACTTTTAACTTTCTTCAGAACTACATTAAGCTTTCCTCCATAAACTGATCTAGTTTGATGTCTAGTTGTCTATTAACAATTTTTTGACAGGTTAATTCATGATTTCAGGAGGGTTTTCCAAGTAGATTATTGAAATGTTCTTTCTACTTCAACAATCTTTCTTCTTGACTGACAGCTCTTGAGGTGCTCTTCTTTCTGCAAACTACTCTTTGCAATGATAATCATTCTTGTCTATCTTCTACTGAGTTTCTGCTTTTATTTATTTGGCCATTTACGTAATCTAGTTATTCTTTTTAGTATGTGTTAATTCTCTCTGGGCTTTCTTAAGTTTCTGGGCATTTGCATTTATTTGCATTTGCTTCATTTATTAAGTAAGGTCATTTTTTTCATGTCACCACATTTTTCCCTAACTGTTATTGACTCTCATGGAACTCTACACTTGGTCTTGGTTTGGTTGTTATGCACTCGCCTGCTGCTTCTTTATGGGAGGTAACAAAGTTTTCATATTTGTCATTTAGGGTATGACTTGCAGATGTCTCCTGAATAGTGTCAAACTTGTTTCTTACAGTTAGCGTATATTGATTTCTAATATCACAATTGGCAAGGGAGGACCAGTTATATTGTGAAGTTTCAACTGTTTGTTTCTTATTTCTATGTAGACTCATGTGTATCTTTGGCATTTGATAACCTTCAATTCATTTAGACTTTTGACTATCAGTTAAATACACTTGCTGTTTTATTCTCTGTAAATATAATAAAAAGTAAAGGTTTTTGCTAGTCATGGTAGCTTCACAGTTATTTTTTTACACACATCCCGTTTTGAAAAAAGAGAATAAAGACACCAAAAAATTTGATAGTATATTGAAATAAAACAAAAATTTCACCAAAATAAAAAATATTTCCATTGCATTAGAAAACTTTGAATCAATCATTCCGGCATAATTTTGTCAAAGTTGGACAAATTTAAAACCTAAGAAAATGAAGGGGAATTTTCTTTCTTTTCTTTCATAACAACTGAGATATCCTGCCCTAGCTTATCTCTGGATATCAGTCTCTGAGAAGGAAATTATTTTATGAGTCACTCAAGCATATAGCAATAAAAACCATGGGATACAGCATGGTGGATGTGAAGTAAGACAGATAAATCCAAAGTTGGGTCAATGACATGCTTCACCAGATGCTGAGCAGAAAAACCTCATTGGTCAACAGCCATGATCAAATAGTTCTATCAGAAAACTACTGCAACTTATCTTTAAGGGTGGCAGCTATTGATGAGAAGAAAAAAACAGCCACTGAAAGATTACCATGACTCTACTTCAAACTGTAAGTCCAAATCACATCACGCTTTGTGCGGGTAAACAAGGGATGTGTTCTGCTGAGGTTGGAGCTCAAGTCTCATTGTTTAAAAAATCAGCAACCGAGCTTAAACCCAAATCAAAATTACTTAGACGCAAAAGCATTGTCAACATAGAGACATGACATTAGTACTTTAAGCACAGTAAACCAGTTACTTGAGCCGACAATATATTGTTGAGCATAATATAGACATCATATGTATTTAAGAAGATAGATTCTACCATAGGGAACTAGAAATAAAATACCATGATACTAGTAATGGATGAATGTTTGTCTTGGAATCTGCTGGGAAAAATTCCGTCAATGCTGTAATAAAAGGTGTGGGAGTGCTTCTCAATCATCATGCCGTAAAATCATTTAATTGCATAGAATCCGACCTAGAATGATATGTATATCATTTAATGGTAACACATACACACACACACACACGCGCGTGCGCACACACACACACACACACACATATATATATATATATATACATGTATACTTGTATGTAAGTGCATGTTTTGCATGCATTTTACTGTGTACAGATGGGTATATATATATATATATATAGGTGTGTGTGTGTGTGCGTGTATTTACCCAAATCCTCTGCCACTGGCAGATTGTAACACAGGGTTAATTTTTAAGCAGAGTACAGCTGCTTTGAATCCAGAATTTTCTATCTCCAAGACAGGTTACCATGCCAAGGCTAAAGAGCCCAAAATACTCTACAATTTACTCATAACTGGAGTAAAGTTGGTAACAGTAGTTGAGAGTGACCCGAAGGCTCCATTTTCATTAGCTACTACGCCAAGGTGTAGGGGGGCGCTACTCCTTTCCCTGGATTACTCCACTTTATCCATGATCTGTACCTTATAATGTTGAGTGTTCGGCAAGGCAGCATTAAGTATCATTTTTTTGAGTCTTTGGTATGACTCTACTTGGGTATGCATATATACATATATTCATCAACAGCTGTTGATGACTTTTGCCAATGGGATCCAATTACTGCAACACTGATGGAAGAAGTTTTGTGGACAGCAAGGGGAACAATGTTGAAAAATAAATTTAATTTAATTATATTCCATGAAAGTATCTTAGTCAGCCTATGAACTTTTCAGCCAACCCTCATATACACTCATCGATATACACACTCATATATAAACACTGTCATACATTTATACATCATTTTTACTTATACATAAACAAAAACATAATGATATTTATCCTCTGAACCAAAAAATTAGAAATAAAATGAAGGTTGTATTCTTTAAGTATTGTTTAATAACCATTCAGACTAATTTTTCTTTTTAGAGAAACAATTTTGTTTTTGCAGACAAGAGGCAGGTGACACTCACACACTCTGTCTACATATATTTGTTGGAAATTATATGTCATTTTGCGGCTTTTCTAAAATGACTGTTACTGTAAAATGATCTCGGGAGAGCCAAAGATTTCACCAAGTGAAAAACATTGTTTAGTTGTTTGGGTTTTATGGCATATTAACTTTTGTATGTAATTTAATGCCAAATCCATTTTTATACAAATAATCAGTTCTATTTCAAACAATTTAGTTTAGCATAAGTACACAGTTTAATTGTTAAAAACATTTCTATTTCAAGTTATTCAGTTTAGTCAAACAGTTCTAATTCAAACAATTCAGATTGGTACAAGCACAGTTTTTGTCCACACACTGTTAAATGTCAGGGCAGTTCTATTTCAAACAATACAGTTTAGCATAAGTACAATGTTTAGTTCTATTTGACCCATAGATAGGACTCTATCAGGTCCTACCACTCCGGGCCAGGGTGGACCTGGGAGTGATGACAATGAAAGGGTGCTCCACATTTCCCAAAGCTCTGGCATCATTGGAACCTCACCATCAGATTGTTTAGTGTAATATCTGGACACTCGTTGGGTGGGGAGTCTTATCCCTCTGCAGAGATGCGGTTAGTGTTTTCTACAGCCTCAACCAACTGGTCAAGAAAAACATTATGAAACAGGACAACATAAGGGAGAGACCAGAAAGAAAAAAGAAAGAAAAAGCAAAAAGAAAATCCACAGAAATTGGAGAACGGTAATCCAAAATTAAAGAATAAAAAATAGAATATTTCAACTGAGGAAAAATACAGATAAAGCAGATTTATACATATAGGAATATTTAATACAGATATAATAAATGTACAAAAAGTAATAACAAAAATACACAAATATGACCCAACAGATAAAAGGTGCTCATATTTTTCCATGAACAAACAGTATATGAAAGGGGTACAAAAAAGGTAAAAGTTTTCATTTAGTTTTCTGGGTGTTTATAGCAATGAGAAGTCTACATTTCAATGGCAAGGCAAGTGACTACATCATTTGCTGGGTTTTGAGACCAAGTCAGTTCAGTCTACAAAGATAAAATAGGCATGTCTACTTCATTTGAAGAACTGGAGCAAAAGAGGATAAGAAAGTATTCTCAGATTCTCACTTGATTATGTGCTTTAAAGACACTCTAATAAAAATTCAAGGGAGACAGTTATTTATTGTCTCCCAACACATGTTTTACACCAGAAATTATGATTGATTGCAGGGTCATTATCCGATGAAAGCTTGGAGGAACTATTATTATTCTTTCAGACAATTAGTGCATATTACTCATTTAATTGGTCTTACTGTTCATTTAATTGGTCCAATTGATCATTCAACCCCATCAGCTAGGGCTGTAGATTACATTGGCTGCATCTCTGCTGAGGGATAACTCTCTCCCCAATGAGTATTCTGATTATGACTCTAAACCATCTGATGGTGAGGTTCCAGTACTGAAGCTTTGGGAAATGTAGAGTAGTCCTTCACTGCCATTACTCCCAGGTCCACTACAACCTGGAGTGGTAGCATCTTTTAGGGACCAATCTACTGGTCAAATAGAACTGTTTATACTTGAAACCATCTGTGTGTAAAAAGAAATATTAGAGTTAGATAGCAATGCTGAAAACTATTTAACTGTGTGCCAACAATAAAAAGCAATACTTGAAAACATCTGTGTGTAAAAAGAACTATTAGTGTTAGATAGCAATACTGAAAACCATTTAACTGTGTGCCAACAATAAAAAGCAATACTTGAAAACATCTGTGTGTAAAAAGAACTATTAGTCTTAGATAGCAATACTGAAAACCATTTAACTGTGTGCCAACAATAAAAAGCAATACTTGAAACCATCTGTGTGTAAAAAGAACTATTAGTCTTAGATAGCAATACTGAAAACTATTTAACTGTGTGCCAACAATAAAAAGCAATACTTGAAACCATCTGTGTGTAAAAAGAACTATTAATGTTAGATAGCAATACTGAAACCCATTTAACTGTGTGCCAACAATAAAAAGCAATACTTGAAACCATCTGTGTGTAAAAAGAACTATTAGTGTTAGATAGCAATACTGAAAACCATTTAACTGTGTGCCAACAATAAAAAGCAATACTTGAAAACATCTGTGTGTAAAAAGAACTATTAATGTTAGATAGCAATACTGAAACCCATTTAACTGTGTGCCAACAATAAAAAGCAATACTTGAAACCATCTGTGTGTAAAAAGAACTATTAGTGTTAGATAGCAATACTGAAAACCATTTAACTGTGTGCAAACAATAAAAAGCAATACTTGAAACCATCTGTGTGTAAAAAGAACTATTAGTGTTAGATAGCAATACTGAAAACTATTTAACTGTGTGCCAATAATAAAAAGCAATACTTAAAACCATCTGTGCGGAAAAAGAAATATTAGTGTTAGATAGCAATACTGAAAACCATTTAACTGTGTGCCAACAATAAAAAGCAATACTTGAAACCATTGTGTGTAAACAAATGAGTTCTGGTTTGTTTGAAAATGTTATCTACAAACTACTTGTTTAAAAATCACACACACACATATGTGTTTGTATATATATATATATGTGTGTGTGTGTGTGTGTGTGTGTGTGTGTGTGTGTCTAAACAGTATTTACCATTAAATAACCTACAAGGGTTAAGATGCCATAACACATAACCAACATTTATTAAATTTGTCTTATTATTCATTTCATTGGTCATATTGGCAATACGTTTTATATGATCCCTATTCTTTGAATTATTAATTTATAAGATCCTTACTCTGTGAATTAGGCTTTCAAATGTTTCTTAACCATTTGAACTGTTTTGCTGCAGAACTTGGTGCATTTTTGCTAATGTCCACATTTGAATGTCAGAGTAAAAATGACAATAAAATAAAGTCACCCAATCGTGTCTCATTGTCAAATGAATAACCTTACAAAAATCTGCTGTTCACACAGGCACAGTAAGATTTCCTCAAATTGATTTGCAAATTACATTTAAATTTTTCACAGAACACATCAGATGTGTTAAATAATGGCCCACCTGAGGATCAAAGGAGAGCTACTTCTGTTTTGTATTTTTCTGTGTTTGAAATATATTGCATGTATATGTATATACATATATGTATATATATATATATATATATATGTGTGTGTGTGTGTGTGTGTGTGTGTGTGTGTGTGTGTGTGTAACAATAATTCATCAAAAAAGGCATACCTAAACAGGACTTTTATTGTAGAAATACACTTAAAATATCCTTCTTTGAAGAATAAACCAATTTACTGTTCAATTTGTAACTGAAAGATAACTTTGTAAGGTATGCATTTGTGGTAAATGTCATTTTTTAAACTTCAAAATTATCAATTTAATGGAAATAACTATCAAACTCTATTTAGAATCCTTCACTCCTTCTTTAATAGAAGCATCAATATCATCATGGACTTCAGTTAATTATAAAATCCTAATTAGAATCCTTCACTTCTTTCTAAATGGAAGCATCAATAGACAGTTGTTAACTATGTAATTCTTATGAGAGTCCTTCACTTTTTCCTAAATTGATGCATCAGTATCATCATGGACCAATATTAATCATGAAATTCTTATTAGAATCCTTTACACTTACTTAAATAGAAGTATTTATATCATCAGAAACTGCCGTTATAGCAGGAACCTCCTCACAGTTTCAAAGGTTATCTAAATCCTTAACTAATCAACAGAAACACATCACAGCCATACTCAGGTGATTTAAGTAATCAGTGTCGTCATGTAAGATAACAACACAGATAATAAAATTGGAAAACTAAGTTCAAATTCCTGTTAAAAAAAAGGTTGGTTGAAAGGCATGAAACCATCTTTTGAAAGTGCTCTGCTGCATTACTAGGGATATTAACAAAGATCTTGTTATTGCTTGATAGAAAGGAGAATGGGTGTGTGAGCTGATGGGAAAATCACCCACCTATAACTCCCTTTACCTACCAATGCATGGGCAGTAAAAACTGTTTCATATATTGTCAACCTTTCCAGTATCTTATACATCACTATAAAGAGCAAGCATTTTTTCAATATAAGAAATATATGTAAGGTTAGTCGATCTACTGTTAGGAAATATTTTCTCTTTCTTTTTATCTTCCTTACATTAGGGACACGTTGTTGATTGCATTTAAAGGTTATAGATTAAGTAGATAAGTTAGCATTGTGATGTCATGCTCTGAGTGGCCAGTTTTGTAAATATGATTTAGTGAAATGCCAGAGAAACAGGTCAAGGTCATCTGTTGACAGGTGACACTATAAAAACGGGTATTTATATTCAAAAATAACTTTGAAACAAAATCAGAATCTATTTTAAATATACTGAGGTTGCATGGAACCATGTCAATCAGATGGTATAGCAGAAAAATGCTGTGAAATCAGTGGCTTAATAGAAAGGACAGGATACATAGGTTGAATGATTTATTTATTCTATAGTTATTTTATTGCTAGGGGTTAGGGAATTGTGTCCATTGTACATTCATATTTGCATTTTTTGTGTAGCTGTCTCTTAAGTTTTTTGCACATAGTCTTAATAATTACAAATGATTTTTAAACATATCTATTTGACCTTAAGATGGGTTCCTTACAGTTTCTACCACTCTGAAACAGAGTGGACCTGGGAATAGTGGCAAAGAAAGAGTACTCCACACTTCTTAGAGCTCAGGTAAAGGAGTCTTAGCTTTTCAGGAAATACAGCCAGTATATTCTAAACACCACTGACTGGGCTATGGATATGTAGGTTTGTGGATTAGATCAAGAAGAAAATTGTAAAACTTGAAGCAAAGATAATCCAAGGAGGAAGTCAATTGGGCAGTCAGAGCCCCAAAGGGAAGGGTGGGGTCTAGCTTTAGTTTAGACGACACTTTAGTCAAGGACAGACTGGAAAGAAAGATAGAAGAAACAAACACCTCCAGATTAGCCACAAGTTGGCCTAAAATACTATATCTCTCAAGTGGAAAATGTTATACCTTCATCACAGGTGGGTTGTAATTTAAAATTCCTCTTTTCTTATGAAAATCTAAAAAAATCCAAGAAAGAAAATACAGATTAAGCATCTTGCTTAACAAATGGTTGTTGTGTGTTTCTCCTGATGATCATCTCTCAACTAAAAGATGATCATTCCATAAACCTGTCATATATTGTTACCTAGCTTTTCAGACGGATATTTATTTGACTTAATCCCTCAACAAGCTGTTACTGACAGGTTCATCTAAAAAATTTCTTGGGATCCGGGCAAAAAAGTGTGTTTGCCGCTTATCATTTGAACTTTGATTAACTGATTGATTTTGATAGCATATCAACCCAACTGAGTTTATTTTATTCCAAGAGGTTAAGGAATTGTATATGTTAAACATTTATATTTACATTTTTTGAGTAGTTGTTTCTTAAGATTGATTGATTGAATTTAACGGCATATCAACTAGTCTAAGATTATTTTATTCCAAGAGGTTAGGGAATTGTACATGTTAAACATTTATATTTACATTTTTTGAGTAGTTGTTTCTTAAGATTGATTGATTGAATTTAACGGCATGTTAACCAGTCTAAGATTATTCTATGCTTAGAGGTTAGGGAATTGCATATATTGAACATTTATATTTGCATTTTTGAGTAATTTCTTTAGAGATTTTTGCAACACAGTTATTACTAATTTGAAAACAGATATATTTGACCCATAGATTGGACCCAAACAGATACTACCACTCCAGGTTTGAGTGGACCTGGGAGTAATAGCAATAAAAAGATACTTGACACTCATAGTGTCATACTCAAGACACTGCTTTTTGTGAGGGGGATCCTACCCTCCATCAGGGGATAGAGTCAGCCTATTCTAAGCCCCACTTACAGGGTAGATTTCAACTTTGAACTCAGCTTGTTACAAAACATCAAAATTTTCATTACATTACTAAACTTAATTTCTATAAAATGAGGCTAAAATATATATCTATATAACCTAAAAACCTAGATAAAAAAAAAAAAAAAAATTTCATCCCAATCTGCTTAACAAAAGAACCTGCTTTTCCATATGAGGTTGAATGTGTCCCATAAGATCATTAGGGTACCAAGTTAAGTAATTTGCCCTCATGCTATTTCTCAAGACAAAGGGGCTTACTTGCCATTGCACTGTTTTGAGAGATTGTATGAAGAGAAGTTACCCTTTTCAAGGTAACATGCAACTGGGTTTTATGGTGCCAGTAAAAGAAACAATTTTCGAATTGACCTACCGTCAAACACACATGATGATTATCCTGGCAAATGGACTTGGTTCCACTTTTTATGCATACACAACTGGTAAAAAGTTTGAAAATACCCAGCATTCATTAAAAAACACATGTTAAAATTTGATATCATTATACTTTCTTTTAAAATAAAGGATAAAATTTTAGTAACTACAGTGTATTTATTTTTGAGTCTTTCTCCTGGTTTTTTTCTTATTTACACTCTCCTCTTACTAACAAAATGTTCAAAATTGGACTTGTCTCTCCATGATACATCTTGCTAAATTATGAATATTTTCTATGAAAAACATTATATTCTGTTTTCACCATTAACCCCTCAGAAGACTTTTTGAGATTACTCACATTTTTTTTAAAGTTGAATGTTAATGCAGGTTCCAAAATTTGCCTCAACACAAATGTAATTTGGTTGCAGTTTTTAATGAACACTCATTTTAGCCCAGACAAACAGAAATTGTTTGGAGAAAAAAATTGTCGCCATTACAACAGTATTTTTATTGGTTCTTTCTTTCAATTTTATTCAAAGAAGTTTACTTTCAAAGACAAATTAGCTAAAAAGTTGAAAATTTCAAGATATGGGGTGCCATATTCATTACAAACGCAGTTAGAAACTGGTGTAAATGTTGACAAAAAAAGATCTAGTGCATCACAAGTGACAACTGTCCCTGAAAATAAACATTTGATTATTCAGAGAATAAGAAATTGAAGGAAAACTGATCCAGAGTTGACAGCCAACCTTAATTCACCTTGACTGCGATCTGTGTAATTTTATAATGTTAAGAATCAGCTTAGATAAGCAGGGCTCAGCAGGTACACAGCCATCAAGAAATGCCTGTTAAGGAAAGTGAATAAGTAGAAAAAATTCTCATGGGCAAAAAAGAATAAGAACTGGACACTGAAAGAGTGCCTTTTTTGGTGAATGATTTGATTCAAATCAAGGAAATGTATTGTGGACAGATGAGTTCAAATTTGAACTTTTAGGTAATAACAAAAGAGTGTATGGGAAAAGAAATTCTGGAGAAAGACAGATGAATGACTAGTTCCAACTGTTGAGTATGGTATTGGGTTTGTTATGGTGTAGGAATGTTTTAGCGGGGAGAGGGCTAGAGATTTGATTCAAGTCAAGGAAATCATGTAAAAAGAACAATATCATTCAATTTTGAAGATATGTGATACCATCTGATTTACACATAATTGGAAAAAAAATCACCTTTCAACAAGAAAATGATCGAAAACTTTCTCCTATATCATGTCAAAATTACCTCAAGTCAAAAGAAAGGAACAAAATTCAGGAAATTATCTCCTGACCCATTGAATCAATTGGATAGGAGAGTTTGAAGAGAATACCTTAAGAGTGTGAGTGAGCCTTTTCAGAATGTAAAGAATTTTTGGGAAGGTTTCCTATCTACTTTTTTCAAAAACTGTTGGAAAGAATGCCAAGAATTTGTAAAGTAATAAGGCAGGTAGTGATTCTACTGTTAAAATGAAAATATGATGCTGCTGTATGACAATTTTCTTATAATTAAGAACTAATTATTTTAGAAATTATTCTCAGAATAAAAACAAATGCCCAATAATTCCTGAAATTTTATTTTGTACTTTAAAATACAAAAATATCTCACTATAAGGTTTTTTTTAAAGAAATTCAGGTGGCTTTTTTTGGATCAAAATCACATTAGCATTGAAGTTACATTTTATAGCATTGAAGTTACATTTTTATATTTTTCAACCAATCAGCTAAAAACATAGAATAAGAACATTCTAGAATATCCAGATCAGAAACTAATTAACAGAAAATTTTCAGGCTCTAAAACAAATGAGTAAATATACAAATCTGATTTGTCAAGAAATATCTACGCACTTGAATTTTAGGACCCGCAATGAAACTATTTTTTGGTCCACTTTAGTTACCCCAAAAGTATAAATAAGGAAGAATTTAATCAACCAGGTCATTTGGTCATTCAATTCATTTCTTCCACAGCCAAAAGTTCATTCCATCAACTACCAAAAAGACTTTACACTACGAGGTCATGAACGGAAAGCATAGAACCACGTCATAAGACTCAAAGGAAAAGGCATGCAACTTTCTTTTATTAATGTGACATGTTGTTGCCAAAATCTTAAGAAAACACATGTGCAGACTTAATGAAAGCAAAGACCCATACTTACGGTCCATCATTCATGTACACACACATACCCATATATGTAAGTAAAGCCAATTATTTTTACCCTCCTTACTTTGGCCAACCATGGACCCATTTATTTTATAGACTTTACCAACATGTAAACACACACGCACATGAGCGAACAGCCCTATTTTCATTTAACTAGCCATAACTGTATTTCTACAAAAGCCCTTGCTTGTAAACTTTGTGTTGTATTTGTGATGGATTTCTAAACATGAATGTAATACCCATAAAATATGGACGAGAACTCACTCACACTCACTCACTACAAATTGGAGAGTAATATATCCACTAAACAATTACATGCATCCACCACTACACCCTCAAACCTTTTACCTGTAGTGTAGCTGCAGGGAGAAGTGGATTTATACCTCTCCCAAAAGATCAGTGTGAAGTGAATTCAAACTGTTGGAATTTGAACTTAGTTCTCTTATTCCATTTTTCATGCCTTTAACAGTTAGGCTACATAAATAAGTTTAAAGCTTTAAAAATAGATCCTAGCCTCCAACCCCTCACTGCCCCCCCCCAACTGTAAACATGTTTCATTTTTAAAACAAGTTTCTTCATTATGTACCTATATAAAAAGGATAGGTCATAGGAAACTTATGATCCATATCAAAATTGCTTTCTACTTAAAGCCACACAGACCAACATAAAAATAGATAGATCCAATAATATTTTGAGTAAAGATATAATTACAAATGAGTTTATATTCATACATTGGAGGAAGACAAACAGACAATGATTGGATAATTATCCAGTAATCAACTAATTAATCTTGTGGTAACGTAAGTTCCCCAAAAAAGACCAGCTGACATATTTGATTTGTTTTAATCTTTGATGATTGTAGCAAGCACTAAGACCCATAAATATGTATGTAGATATGAAAACTGACACACAGACACACAAATATATCTATATAGTTGATATTTGTTTGTGCATATGTGTGTGTGTGTGTGTGTGTGTGTGTGTGTGTGTGTGTGTGTGTGTGTGTGTGATTGAGAGAGAGAGAATCAATTTGTTTTATATGCAGGTATGATGAAGGTTTTATCCTGAGATATTTACACCATTTTAAATCAATGTCTACAGAAGTATCTAAAAAGTTTTAGAAAGATTATATACTAAATTAAAGTATATTAAATGAAGACATAAGGTAAGATGTATATTTTGCTATATATATATATATATATATATATATATATATATATATATGAAAATAATTCCTACATGGCCAAGAGTGAGTCTACCTAGGTTTCACCTAAATGGCTCATCAGGATTGCATTGGCAAAGTGGGTTAGGATAAATATATTTTATTGATTAAAAAAAAATTTGCAAATTGTACAATTTGGGTTTTTTTTCACACCAACAGAATTATGGATTAGATATAAAGATTAATATATATATATATATATATATATATATATATATATATATATATATATATATATATACTAAAAGTAATTAAGATCTTACCTTACTATTGTTTCATAACTATAAGATTCATATATCTTTAATAGAATAAGACATGAAACTTGCATCTATTATTACTGTTGATAGGTAAGTATGTCTGGTGCTTGAAAAATATCTTTTAAGTTAAAGGTTTAATTTTAAAATTTTTCATTGAGTTAGTAATGGGTGAGTTGTAAAATATTGTTGTGAGGGGAAATACAATTCAGCCTCTCTTTTGGTTTTAATCTTAGGATATCCTCTTTGGAAGTAGTGATGACTTTGTTTATCTGATTTTCAATTAAATTATGACAGTAGCCTCGTGCTACGAATTGCTGTTTTAGTTTATCACTAAGTCTATTCATTCTCAAATTTTTTTGAATAACCAATTTGAATATGATGCATGACTATCAAGTTTAATCATGAAAAATCAACTCAATCAATAACATTTTTAATAATTTAATATATATTGATAAGAACAAACAATTACAAACAACACCTTAAAAAAGAAAGAAAAATGGATTGAATAAACTTAGTGATAAATTAAAGAGCAATTTGAAGCTTGATGAGTTTATTGCCATAATTCAATTGAAAATCTAATAAACAAAGTCATCACAACTTCCAAAGAGGATACCTTAAAATTGACACCAAAAGAAAGTTTGAATCACATTTCCCTCATAGCAACATTTCACAACTCTCCCACCATTAACTCAAATAATTAAGAACTTTTTGGAAATTTCAAAATTAAATCAAACTTGAAATATATTTTTCAAGAACCAGGCATATTTACCTATTATCAACCAAATAACCTTAGAGAATTGATAGGAAGCGTCTCATTACTTTTGTTCATCATGTATATAATGGGGTGCCAGAAGGTTTAGTTATTTATTTCATAGCTTAGGTGGCAATTGTCTGTGAACAGTTGTGTTCTAATGGGGTGATTATGAGTTTCATATCTGACTCTGTTTTTCTTCTTCTTACTTTATTAACTTGTTGTTTTCTTTGTCTGTAGAAGGCTGCAAGATAATTAAGGACAGAAGGAAAGATACAAGGATACCTTTTAACACAAACTTTATTTTAGGATTTAACAACTATTCTGTGGTGAGGGAATGTTTTCCTGAATTAGTAGAAATAGTCATGTTTCCCAGGCAAATTGTTGAAATATATTAGAGTCCTTTTTGGTGCTAAAAGTTTAGAGTTCGTCATTTGTCTTGTGAGTATTTTCAGAGAGGTATTTTTTGTAGAGACAGCTTACTATCAGAAGACATGGTGGAACCAATCAGCATGTGCTCACTACTTGCAGCTAAGAAAAAAGGACCTTTCCAGTACCACCTGTGAACACTTAGTGAGAGAGGTTTTCTTTTTAGTGCCTGGAAGTGACAAATGTTGGTGTGTTGGTAATTGTGAATGTAGAAACTACTCGTCTGAGATTTGCAATTAAGATGAAGCAGAGCATGTCATAGATGAATTCCTGTTAGTTGTAAAACAGTTACTCTTGAATTGAAGCATGTAGCTGGTCAGTTTGTGTTTTTCTAATGTATCCAGTTTTTTTTTTGTATGAAGACTGAATTGAATGTAACTGTCCTTCTGAAGGAGGGATATGTATCAAAACTCTTTTATCATCTTGGAAATTTTTATGTCATTTTTTCTTTTTTTTTCTTTTTGTTAAGATGGTTGGATATAGGAATTCTTTGGGTATGAAGGATTTTTTTCTTTTGATTAAGGTGTAGTATGTAATTGTCCTTTATAAATGGAGGTTTATATATCTGACTCTTTCATTTCTTTGGTGTTTTTCTTTTTTTATATGATATTTTTTCTTTTCTTTTTATGGATATAAAAATTTTCTGGGCATGAAGGATTATTTTTAGTGTTGTTGTATGTAACTGTCCTTCTCCAAGGTGGGTTATTTTTTAACGTTTGCATTTCCTTGTTTTTTTCTTTTGTTTTATTTATGTCATATATATTTTTTCTTTTCTTTTTATCAATACAGGTGAATAGAGTAACAACAAACAAAAATAGTACAGTTGGTAACTCATGTCTTTCTTTTTTTTTCTTTTTCTTTTGTTGGATTTGCTCACTTGTAGAGTGTTTATTTCTCTTTACAATAAGCTTCTTTTGATGGTGGTGGAAGAAATGCTGACAACTTTGTGGGGTAGAGTTGATACTTTCTTCCCCAATTTTTTCTCACTAGAAGTAGTAGCGTGCATTTTTTTTAAAAATTCTCCTTGAGGGTTAGGGTTAGGGTTTGCTTTTTCTTTAGTTGAGGCTGTTACTTTGAATTTTTGTTTTTTTTTTGCAAGTCACGTCGAAGTTGTTCATTTTCACATTGGAGATTGTTCATTTTCCCGACCCAACAGAAGCAATCATGTCTCCCAGACAAGGTTTTAAAGTATAATAATCATTTTTAGTGGGAAAAGTTTGAAGTACGCCGTTTGTCCTGTA
Source organism: Sepioteuthis lessoniana (assembly GCA_963585895.1). NCBI lineage: Eukaryota > Metazoa > Mollusca > Cephalopoda > Myopsida > Loliginidae > Sepioteuthis > Sepioteuthis lessoniana. The sequence continues at coordinate 54,868 of CAUZXS010006494.1, forward strand.
GGAGATTTTTGTGAGGTATTTTTAGCAGAGGTGGCTTCTAACAGGAAACAAAACCTACTGCTAAGTCCAGGACACAGTGTATCTGTGTGTTACACTGCCAGCAGCCAAGAGAAGAATAATCCATCCAGTACCAGCAGTGAATGCTTAGTAAGAGAGGTTTTTGATTCAGTGTTGGGAAATTCCTTTCTTAGGGTATGCACCATTCTTGCTTCCTATCAGAGGGACCCTAGGAAACTGCTACATTTTTTAATTCATTTATTTCATTTTTTTTTTATTAATCCCCACAATATATATAAGAATAAAATGGTCTTTATGACATGTCTATCAATATATATATACATTGATAGATAGAGAGAAGGAAGTTACTTACCAAGTGACAGAAATTCACTAAAAAGTGAGTGGATAGAAAATGCTCCTTTAGCCATTCTTATTTCCACCGAGCAGTTTTAACTCCATGCTTGTTTGGGGGTCATCAGGAGAGAATGTGCACCGTTTTGGGTGATATGCTATATAAACCTTTTCATTCTGACTTGGATATACATTTCTATCATATTCAGTGCCCTCATCTTTTGTTTGTTGCTATGTCTGTCATCTATTATCAGTCACCATCTTTATTATTGTTTCATCTTCTGTTACATCTATGTAGTCTTGTTCATTGCTGCAACTCCAGCTTTCTTAGTTCTTCTTTGCTGGAACAACAGCAACATGGACACTATTCTTATGTGCACATATTTCATTTTTCAACACATTTATTCTACCTGCAGAAATTTTACTAAGAGTGAAAAGGTAGAATGGAAACCAACTGTTCCCTTTAAATAGCCCTTGACAGCTAACAAATTATTCAAACTATTTTCTAAACTTCTTGAACCCCTCAGTCATATGACTGAAATTATCCAATCACAGCCAAGTTCTCAAACTGATCTAGTGGTCATCAACTGTTAATCAAACTGAATTGACTCATGATATCTTTCCATCCATTTAACAGTTTATAAGTTGGTTAAATTACCTGTTAATAATAGATTTCACCAATCTTTTGTGATAGATATTTAGAATTAACAAACAACTTGTTGTTCTCTTATCACAGTACTAAACACCAAGAGATGAAGCCACATGTACATTTCATAATCTTAATGTCCTGTTAAGATTGTCAATGAAAATTAGAATTGGATTTCATGTATAAATGCAATTTTCATATTACTGCCAGTTTCATGAGTTATCAATATGTTTAATTTTTAATTTGAATTTCCTTTATATCTGGATGTGCCAATCCTATCCACAGATGGTACAAACTGTAAATGAACTCAATTGGAATTATATAAAAGCTACAAAAGTCCTACAGAAACATAGGTTTTATAGTTATAAATCTTATAAAAAAAGACACTATATACAAACGATTAATGGAACAGTGTATCAAAGGAATAAGCATTGGGGCAAAAAATAACTTGACAGATCAATATGATCAAGTACTATTTGACACATGAATGGGACCATGAATCTAAGGAATTAGCAATAGAACAAAGAGGCACTTAACAGATCAATTAGCTCAAGTACTATTAATGAGATCAATAGGACAATGTATTAAATGAATAATCAATAGGACAAAGAAGCAGGAGAAAGATCAATTAGATCAAATACGATTAGGGAGATCAATAGGACAAGGTATCAAACAAATAATCAATAGGATAAAGAAGCAGGAGAAAGATCAGTTAAATCAAATACCATTAGGGAGATCAATAGGACAATGTATCAAAGGAATAATCAAAAGGATAAAGAAGCAGGAGAAAGATCAAATAGATCAAGTACCATTAGGGAGATCAATAGGACAATGTATCAAAGGAATAATCAATAGGACAAAAAAGCATTAGAAAGATTAATGAGATCCTGTGCCAATTGAAAATAATCAATGGGACAGTAAATGAAAAGTATAATCAATAAGAAAAAGAAGCAACAGAAGATCAATTAAATCAAATACCAATACAAATATCAATAAGACAGTGAATCAATTGGACAAATAAACACTTAACAGATCAATGAAATAAAGAATCAATAGAGATATGAATGAGTTGGTTAATCAATGGAATAACCAATGGTATAATGAAGCTATGTAAAGATCAATAACTCCATGAGACAGTGAATAAAAGGAATAATCAATGAGACAAAGAAGTAATGGAATATTCAATAAGATCAAGTGTCATTAGAGATATGAATGGGACTGTAAATAAAAGAAGTAATTAATGGGACAAAGAATCATTGGACAGCATAATGAGATCAAGTACCAATGAAGAAATCAATAAGACATTGAACTAACAAAGTAACCCATGGGATAAAAAAGCGATAGAAAGATCAATGAGATCAAATACCATTAATGTTGAATCAATGGAATAATCAATTGGACAAAGAAGCACTGGACTGATCAATGAGATCAATTACCTATTGAGATATGAATGGGACAGTGAATCAAATGAATAATCAATGGGACAATGAAGCAATAGAAAAATCAATGAGAACACATGACAATAGAGAAATTAATGGGACAGTGAATCAGTTGAACAAGGAAGAAATGGAAAGATCAATGATTTAAAAAGGTTAAGAATTGATAAAACATTGAATGAAAGGAAACTTTTATGAATATTAACAGGAATGGAATTTTTTATTTGGTTTTGAAGCAATAAAATAATCAAATATATAATATATACTTTTACATAGGTACTCATTGAGATAATTGTTGTTCACTTTAGAGATAATTGTGTCGGCCATAGTATAGATTAGCATAGATTGTAATATTGATTATATGTAGCTTACATAATAATGTGGAAATAATATTGCTGATATTAATGCATTATTCTCTTTGACAGACATACTAATGTAAAAAATAGTTGGGACAGTGAAATCAGTTATCCCTATAATTTTTATTATTAATGATACTAATCATAAATATTCCTATAATGTCTTATTTATTCCTATAATGTCTTATTTATTCCTATAATGTCTTATTTATATTAGATATGAAAATATAGAATCTCCCAAATTTAAGAGAAAAACTCATTACAAAAATTAGTTTATTTAACTCTTTTATTTTCATGACAATTCTTAAAAAATCATTTCACTGACCAAAACTTATATGAAAATATGCTTCAAATTTAAAGTTAAGATAAAAAAAAGTGACCTTCAAGGGTCAGTCGAAAAATTCATTGGTTGACAAATATACTCTCATGGAATGTGATCAAATGAGGATTATTTTTCAGCATAGCCCCATTGCAGTTCACATGTTTCTTTCATCAATGTTACAGTGCTTGGATCCCATTCACCATATGAACTTTTCAGCCCAACCTATTACATCTTTTTTATGAAGAAAATTAAACTTTTCTCATTATCTTAATCAAATTTATCACTGAAAGATTAACTTTAAGAAATCCTATTTTGAGAATGACAATCTCCTGAGAGCAGTCTAAAATTATGAAGATAATTTCAGCTTCATTAAAACATTTTGATCCCAAACATTTAAAGCTTCAAAAAGAACCTTCAACTTAATATAAATAAGTATTGATCAATATATCTTTATCTTTTCTAAGATATTTGCTAAATTTCTATCTAAATTCTCTAGGATTCTTTATTAATTGTATAAGTACATAAATTGCCAAAAAATGAATAAAAAGGAATTATTTCCCTTTGACTAAATTCAATATTATCCAGATTTCTCAAACCCAAATGATTAATTGGATGTCTTCATTTTAATTTTACTTTTAGCGCTATGATTATGATAAAAATTATGTTTTATTTTCAGTTTAAAAGACAGCCATGATTTTTAAAAAATTGCTTTGCAAATTTTCAAAACTGTTCCTCTTTAGAGTATTAAGAGTCAAGTCTGTTTATCCTAAAATATTATGCACATTTGCGTCTGGTACCAACAGTTGATTTCGGATAAATTCAAGTCATGAATGAAAAATATTTCCTTAAAAATCTTGAACAATTGTTTATGAATGAATATTTGAGGATGGTGAATTCAAGTGTTAAGTGAATGAACAAGTCCACAAATCGGACTTGCAGGAAGAGACACTTAAGAAGGCTATCAAAAAAGCCACTTCACTACAATAAGTCTCAAGTAGACTCATTGTTTCTTGATAAGCACGCACAAGGAAGCATTATGCTTACTAATTTCTTTTTATATCATGGAAATAAAACAAATTTTACAAGTATTTGTCTAAATGCATTTGGTCATTGCTTGTGAAAAGTGGTGACACTTATTATCATAATTCTACTTGTATGAAAAAAGTATATCGTAATTTTTTAGGCCATTATGCTTATCTATTAAGAAAACTTTCTTATGGGAATCTTAAAAGTGTTCTTTATGCTAAAATATGTAGTTTGGAACAAACCATTACTAGTTTTTACTGATGCATCAATTTGTTTTGTGCAAATGTCGAATACATTTATATAGAAAAAAATGAGTGGGACATTGGCCCAGCGGTTAGAGTGTTCGCCAATGGCCCGGGAGACCTGGGTTCAATCCCAGGTCGAGTCATACCAAAGACTTTAAAAATGGAACTTGATACCACCTTGCTTAACACTCAGCATTATAAGGTACGGTTCAAGGGTAAAGTGGAGCAATCCTGGGAATGGAGTAGCGCCCTCCCCTACACCTTGGTGTAGTAGCTATCGAAAAGGGAGCCTTCGGGTCACCCTCGACTATGGTCGCTAACTTTACTTTACTTACTTATATTATATATATAATGTATAAAATTAGATAGATAGATAGATAGATAGATAATTCATGGCTTTCTATGGGAAAGTGTTTTATACTATCATCCCTTCAATTGAGGTCTTGATCCACTGGTAGGGTTTAGGTTCTTCAAAATGTGGTATAACTTGAGGATTGTGATAACATGAAACCGTTCGCAGTTATATATTGCTCTTATTTCTGTGATACACTATATATATATATATATATATATAGTATCACATATTAATAAGTACACCATAGCCATTTTTTATAAAAAGTTAATTTGCTTCAAAACCAAAGATACCAGGATTTTATTACTTTTAGAGAAACATTACACAATCAAAAACCAATATTATTTGACATTATTTATTACCCGATTCTACTGTGTTAAAGCTCTAACTAAAAATAAAATGGAATAAATAAGTATAAGAAGTGTACCTATTTTTAGATTGCTACATATTCATACATTTCGTTATAGAATGGAAATGCTGTAGAGTTTGGTAATGAATAATATCTAATTATATCAGATTTCACAAGAAATGATAAAATTCTAGTTTCTTTAGTTTAAAAGAACATTAACTTCTTATAAAAAGTTTTAAGAGTGTACTTATGTATGGGCATTATTATATATATATATATATATATATATATATATATATATATAGTTTCACCCATAAATAAGTACACTTAATTTAAACTCAGAGTGTTTTACAATTGGTGAAACAAAGCTCTGGCTCCTCAGACCTTCCCTTTTGGCTTTATTCTCTTTCTTTTTCCAGATTATTACTGAAAAATAGTTAACATTTTGATATATTTAACTAAACATAGCCAAATCATGTCTCAAACAAATGAGTAGAAAATCTTTTGTGTGAAGACATATAAAACTAAGTCTTTCAAGACTTTCCAGATACAAAAGGAAGTTCAATTTCAACAGATTTACAAACTGAAGGCAGATTTTCAAGTTGGTCAAGAACTTTGAAGCTCATGGCATTTGTGATCATAGAGCAACAGGTTCCTAAGCATCTGAAGATCTGATAACGAGCAATCACCTCGTAAGAATGTGCTGGCATAATCAACAACTTTGTATGCCACATTCAACAGTGCCTTCAACTGAATAGTGGACATCTGGAGTATCTAGGGCTCCTCTTGACATTCTTGGCTGATGTTTGAGACTAAAATGCTGTCCATCCTAAAATGTCATCTTTTTTACCTTTTGATAAATGTAATTTCTATTACTCTATCATTTGTGTTCCTTGATTTTGGCCCAATCATTTTGTTTCAAAAATTGTGAAACACCCCATATATTTACTCACACACACACACACACACACACACACACACACACACACACACACATATATATATATATATATATATATATATATATATATATATATATATATATATATATGTCATTCAATAAATAAGGGGGAATTTTTCAGAATTTTTTTCCATAAATGTAAACTTTGGATTCTTTGAAATTAGTTTTTAGAAAAAATTATTTTAATTTCGCTGAAATATTTGTTTTGAGGCAATTCAAAATAGCAGTAAATCAAACAGAGTGCTCCAGGCATGAACAGTGGTCTGTCATCAAATTTTTAGCTACTGAGAAGTGTAAACCATGTGAAATTTACAGAAGGATGTGTAATATATGTTGAGAAGCATGTTTTAGTAAGAAAAATATTTACAAATAAACTAAACATGTGTTTGCTACAACCATCCTGAGTTGAAAAGATAGTCCATGGAGTGGAAACACTGACTTATGTTTAAAAAAAAAATTGGGGGCACAGCAGTCAATAAAGAAGGTCATGCTATAAGCCTTGTGTGACATAAAAATACCGATTGGTATTGATTTCCATGAAAAAGTTGCAACTGTAAACAGTGCTTCCTGTTGCCAAATCCTTTGGGCAATATTCAGAATATTTATTGAATGCCCATCATATATATATATATATATATATATATATATATATATATATATATATATATATATATATATATATATATATATCTGAAAAACTTGAAGTAAATCTGATAGTATAAAAATGTTTAGAGAAGAAAAAATACAAGATCTTCTGAGGATGATTTTCTTTGCAGAAATACTTGACGACAAATGTTTTATTTTTTAGACCTTCATAATAACTTACCATGATGAAAAAAATCATCTTCTGTAGACCTTCCATTTTTCTCATCTCTATACACTTTTATATATATATATATATATATATATATATATATATATATATATATATATAGCCTGTATTTATTGAAAAATATACTGAAAAAATCAGTTTCCCCCATTAATTCTTTCATTTGTTTAGTCAAAGTTAGGTAACTAACAATATATCACTAAGTTGCTTTGTTCTTAAATTATATGAGAGAAATAGTATTAATTTTATTAGGCAGAGTGATGTAACTTTCTTTTATGTGGAAACAGAAACAGTATCAGGTTACAGAGAGTAGGAAGACTGACTGGTTTATATAACTTGCAGGTAAAATAATTATATTATAGAAATAGCAGAGTTTGTATTGTTGGTTAAATTGATTAAAACAAACATGCATGAATAACAAATGCATTTCTGTGCAGAATCTGCAAAAAACATCAAATCTACCATAAAATAGAAACACAGACATCAGAATTAGTGCAAGTTGACAAAAACTTATTTTCTAATGGGGATTAGGCACACACACACACACACACACACACACATATTTATATATAAAGAAAGAGAGTGTCCCAAAAAGTGTATACATACTTTGGATTATTATAAATACAATTTTTATAAAGATTTATTTAAGTTTTATAATCCAAGTTAAAAAAGATAAGCATAGAATATTTTGAGGTATCATGGGTGTTTGAACAGATGATCATGTTGGTCCAGGCATGACAAATGATGGCAACAGATGGAATTGCAAACATCACAGAATAATTACAGGTGCTCAATCTGATGGTCATTCTGTTTAAAGGGCTTTTGATAACATAAATATTTGTACTATAAAGTTAACATAAATATTTTGGTGCATTCTCTTTAAATTGCTGTTCTCAACTCATTGATAGTTGCAGTCATTTTTGTACTATAAGATTAAATGACACAATTACAACCAGTTGGCACCTCAGAACCTGCATTTTATTATTGAACATCATATAAATTTACCAAATGTTTCAGATTATCAGTGTTGGGTGCAAGATCAGTGCTTCCCAACTGATTTTGGGCCATGCTCCACTTTGGCATTTCAAAGAATCTAATGCCCCTTCAACATAATATTTAATTCTTACATATTCAAAACTTTTACTGCAATTCACATGAAGGAAGCTTGAAAGGCCATTTACTCGGTCTCTAAACAAACCCCACCAAAATATTACCATGCACCATGGTAGGGTTATGTACCCCACATTGGGAATTACTGGTATACTTTTTCTTTTCTTTTTCATTCTAACATAATGTTAGAATTTTAGTTGGAGTTTATCATTTATTCTTCCATGTTCATAGCTGAATGACATGAAAAAAGAAGAGGTGGGAAACAAAAGATGTGAGAAAAAAAAATGCAATGTTACAGAAAACTGAGAAATACTCCCAAGATATCATATCAAATGATAACACAATCTAATTATCCCACTTTCACCCATTGCTCACATGGCACACCCATTAGGTCAAGTCATACCAAAGATTCAAAAATGGTACTGGATGCCACCTTGCTAGACCCTCAGCATTATAAGATATGGATCAAGAGTAAAGTGGAGTAATCCAGGGAAAGTTGTAGCGCTTTCCCAAACATCTCAGTGTAGTAGCTTATGAAAAGGGAGCTTTTGGGTCACCCTCAACTATGTTCACCAACTTTACTTATGTATATATATATATGTGTGTGTGTGTGTGTGTGTGTCTGTAATAATGGGTTTTACATTACCAAGTTAGGTCACAATATGTGCACAAGGATTTGAATTCAGAGTTTACCTCTCTTATAAACAATTGATCAACTAAAGCAACAAAGTCTAGTCAACCTGTTTTACCATTGCTGCAGAAAGAAAAGTGAATTCCTGCTTTTCCTAATAAAATGAAATACACACAATCTGGATCAGAATTTGAACTTGAGTTGATTTTCCTTGTCAGTAACAGCATTACCACTAGGCCTTCTGGTTGGAAACTTCAGTTATTTTATTTGGTTTGAAAACCTGCTAAATGCTAATGTTAAACACTTAAGTTTTTATTTGTTCTGTGACTTATCTGAATTTCTTTTGATTTTCTTTTTTCAAATTAGTCACATTCTTTTTATATATATATCATCATGTTGCACTGGGAGTAAGGATTTTCCTGACTCTCTTCCTCCATTCATACCTATCATCCATTGCTCCTGGCAGGTTTTCCATATTAGATCCTCTGTGTGTGCAGAGTTGTTGTAGGTAAGTTTCTGTTGGTCGACCAACACTGACAAGTCCATGTGAAGGGATCCATTCAAGAATGTCACTTATGAGTTCTCCAGCAATGTCCCGCATATGACAAACAAGATATGAGGCACACACACACACACACACACACACAAACACACACCCACACACAAACACACACACACACACACACATATATATATATAAATATATATGGAAAATTAACTGATTTCCATACTTAAAAATAGTGTTAATTTTTGTGAAAAAAATCAGCCCAAGGAACTAATTTTTGTATCCGTATTTTTTTGCATTTATTGACCACTCGGCCCTTACACATTTGTTTTAAAATTTCTTTGAGATTCACAGACAACAATACTTGACTTGCTGAACAAAATTTAAAGTATCAAAACCCAAAATAATCTAAGATATCTTTTTCCTCCTTGGTTGTTAAAAATACATTTTTCAACTAATTAGAATTATAGATAGATCATCGACTTTTTAATCTAATTTTGAGCCGACACAATCTTATAAAATTGATTAAATTTTTAGATTAGGGTCTTATTCAATCATTTACTCACTTATCCACTGCACACACACACACACACACACACACACACACACACACACACACACACACACACACACACACACACACACACACTCCATCGGCATGTATTATTCAGAAGTTGCAGTAAGCATTCCTTATCCAACAAAATTATTCCTTATGAAATAAAATACTCTTTATTTATTACAGCACTTGAATGAGGCTCAATGAATTTATACCTATTGTAAGGAAAACTTGAAACTTCTCAGCAGATATTTGCCTTCGAAAATTTCTACCTCTGATAAGCAAAATTCAGTTTGCAGTAACGACTTTCCACAGTAAACGATGAGACTTTCCAATAAAAGATAGATTAAAGTTAGGTAAAGACTATAGTAAGAAAATATGCAGAAGATTCAGCTGCTGCTGATTTGGTGGGCAAATACACATAGCATTTATTTTATATGTTTTCCAACTGAACATATCTTTGTTTTTCCTTTTGTTTCTGTTGAATTACACGTAATTTCTTATTGACATAGATTTTGTATGATGACATGAACATAGATCATGTAATCAAATAAAAATTATAATAATTGAATTGTATAAAAATATAGTATAAAATCTGTTTAATTTTGGCTTAAAAATTCTGCTTGAAAGTTAATAATTGTAAATTGAAACATTTCTTATTCGTTTGTTGAATTAATAAAAAAAAATCAATCTAAGATTAAAACAGTGTTATTTGCTTCCTCCCAGCATATTTTTCAGTATGAGCCGCTCATATATTCCCATGCAGAGAAAAGAGACAAGTCTAATTTTTAAAAGTACCATTTTTCAGTAAAGATTATATTTACCTATGATTATACTCTCTAAATCTAACTTTGGGTATCAGTTTTGCATTTCAACAAGAAGATGCTACCAAAAAAGTATCAAATCCATCACACTTAAAGATGATAGATGAATTTGAAGGAAACAAGTTCTCAATTAAATAAGAAATGTAAAACAGTTTAAAATAGTCATATGTCTTGATGGATAGTGGTTCGAAGGTGTTATGTAATATCCTTCTCCTAAGTGAAAGTATAGAGACATTAATAGATAGATGTGAGGTCAGAGGAGACTGATTGAAACTATTGCCCTGTTGGCAGGGCTTAGAATATCCCTTGCAGAGATGTAATTCCCTCCCAAAAAGGGATGTTCAGGGATGACATTAAACTGCATCTGATGGTTAGGCTCTTGTTATGGAAATTTGGGTTTTATAGAGTACCTTTTCATTGCCATTACTCCCAGGTCCACTCTGACAAGTTAAATAGATCTGTTTTCAATAGAACCATATGCAAAAAAAACTCTTAAGAAATGACTAAACAAAAAATGTAACGATGAATCTACAAGGATCATGATTCCCTGACCTCTAGGCATAAAATAACCCTAGACAGGTTGAAGTGCTTCTAAAATCAATCAATCTATCAGTATTTTATTGAAATAAATGATAAGAAATTTTGTGTTTTGAGTTTTGAAAATTACATTTCTGAAGTATCACAAAGCGGATGTTTTTTTTTTCGGGGGGGGTGACATTTTAGAAACCCTTTTTAAGGAACTTTGAGATTTCCCTGAGAAAATGCAGGGAGTTTCTTCTTCCCTGCAAAAGATGGTTTAGAAACTCCCTGAGATGGCCATATAAATACAGTTTGGAACCAAACTGTTCAGAAACTTGAATATATGTGGTAACCAAACTGCAAATGCTTTATTGTTGATTTCTTTTGCTCCTGGGATCAAGTGACAACTTTTTGAGACAATTGCTTTGCAAAAGACCCTTAATATTACAATGTAGAAGGTTAACCAACAAACTTCTCTTGAGTGCCTTGAATATCTAAGATTGGCACCACTTTGCTCAGTGTTACAAGGATGGAAACATGATCTTTACAGATGAAAGTGGATTTGATATTATGAATACGATATATATAGATACATATATATATGCTGACACAGAAATACAAGCATATATATATTAAAGGTATCTAGAGGTATGAAGTTAGTATAAATATATATATATAAACAGAAATTTTAAACATCTAATTCTAAATAATTGCAAAACAAAAATCCAAGATTCATAGCAAAATCAATTGTCTTGTGCATATCCTTTCAGAGTAATCATTTTTGATAATCAGTTAAGAGATTTAAAAAATTCTGTGTAGAGATTCTGTTACTTTTCAATTTGATGTCTAATATTTCATAATAACCTTCTTTATTCATTATAAAGTTATCTTTTACTAAGCTTCGTGTTGCTTTTGCTGATGATCACCCCCACCCCCATACATGATACTCCCTCCCCCATGTTTTGTGGTAGGGATCATGTTCTTTAGAACAGGAAACTTGTATCACTTTGATGACTCCAAAGAAATTTCTTCTTATTGTACACCAAAAGATTTAGTTTTGTCTCATCTGATCATAATATGTTCTCTAAAAATGACACCGGCTTATTAATATTTTCCTTTACTAAACAAGTTTTCTAATGATAGCCTTGAGAAAAGAGAATTTATGAGGTTAACATGCTCCTAGGCCCACTTAGTGCAGGGCTGTAGTAATGGGATTTCTTGTTCCTTTCTTTTTAACAGCTTCTGAATTTTTCCAAAAATCCTTAGTTGTAATATTTGTGTTATTTTTCACAGTCCTCAGTTGATTTGATCAACAGTTTCTTTGTACCATATGCAACAGTTTTCTCTCTTTTGAACCTTAAAATAATGTTTTGAACAATTCATTTTGAGATAGTAAATCATTTACATATAGCATCAGATCAACTGCTTAATTAGTTGGCCCCAATAACCGCAGTCATAATTTTTAAACAATATTCACATGTTTTATCTTTTTAGTTGGGTTTGTTTATTTGTGGCTTTCTCACTCACAATATAGAAACATGTCTGTTGGGTTTAACCATTTATTACAAAGTGTTACAATAAACAACAATAAAATCAAGTGCACATTACTTGGGATACATGGATATTACAGGGATCAGTAATGAACCTATTACTGCTCATTGTTTATGGCACATCTCCCTTCCCAGGAATATTCATTTTGTTTCTATTTTCTTTATAGTTTAATTTCCTTTATTTATTTATTTGTTTAAGTCTTTAGAATGTCATCACAGTCTCTTATGAGTGGTCGTTCATACCTTTTTCTCTTTCACTTTTTTTTTGTTTGTGATTGAAAAAGTTTCTTACCCATAAAAACTTATCAATAGTTTTTAGTTTTTTGGGGTTTTTTTTTCAATGTAATAAGTCATTTTGGTGATTAGACATGTGGATGACGTGACCTCTCCTAATATGGGGCATTCTTAGACTATTTGTATCATTTGTATTGGAATCCTTTCTGTAAAGATTCTCATTTATTTTTCTTTTGTGACTATTTTGAAATTGAAATTCTGTGGGAGTGTCCTTTTCATTTGGGACCCTCATTTATCACAAACATTGAGGATTTGGTTATTATGAAAGATTATTCCGGAACTTGTTTGGATGCTTTTATTCTGGTGTTTAGCTGTTCTGATGATCACTGATGTGTTCCAATATCTTATCTGATCAATTTTTGTTCGCACACAATTGTCTTGAAAGTGTTAGCATCATATTTTCTATTGTAATTCTATTTCATCCAACTTTTCTCTGAAGAATCTGCCTTCCAGATTTGTTCCAAATCATGCCTTTTTGGATTTAGTCTATTTGGATGGCTTCAAAACATCATCCTTATTTTCCTACCCAGGATAAATTCTGCCAGATTTGCTTTTGTAGACAACATCAGTGTGCAATGGTATGCTGTTAAAGCCAGGAAAGTATCTGATTGTTGTGGGAATCTTTTTGCAATTTTATCTTCACTTTCTACAGTTCCATTTGCTTGAGGAAAGTTGGGGTTTACAGTGCTGTGTGTAAATCTGTATTTGAATGCAAAGTCACTGAAGTTTGTGTTTGGCAAGTGAGTGCTATTGTCACTGATCACTTCATTTGGAATGCCCTATCTGGCAGACATATTTTTCCATTTACCAATTACATTGGCACTGGTAAATGGATTGAGATGGGCTATTTCCATATAGCAGAAGAAGTTGTAAATTTCTACTGGGTAATTCCATCCATACAATGTGAAGAAGATATCCATCTTTATCTTCTGCCAATGCCTCTCTGGTAACAGAGTCAGTTTTAATGTTCTATGGGTGTTTGATGGATGATGCTAATTGCAAAAGGTACATCTTTGGATATTGTCATCAATTTCATTATGAGTAAATTTGTTTAGGCCCATGTGACCACTACAGATTGCTTTTATTGTTTCAGCTCTGAGTGATTCTGGAATCACTTAATGATCCTGGTAGAACAATAGATCTGGATATTTCAATAGTTCACATCAGTATTGGAAAGTAAGGATTAATCCCTTCTTTCAACCTTTGTTCATTCCATCCATTTAATGTCAAGTGGGTAACTTTTAATAAAGCTTTATTGGTGACTATGGCATCATTCTTAATCTCCTGAAGTTGTCTTTCTGATAAAAATCAACTTCACCAATAAGTTGAGTTTTTATGGCCAAAAGAATTTTATTCTTTATGAAATAAATAAATACAGCATGAATGAAATCACCACTCTGGAATTTTCTGGAAATTAATAAATATCAATATACTGATATTTATTATTTAATGATAATTATTATAATAATTTATGTATTAAAAATTACAGTTTTCCTTTTTATACTTTTTGTGCAATTAATTCCTATCATCTTTTTCAGTTTTGTTGTGAGTTTTTTAAATATAAATTCTAAAAAGTTCTTCTTATGTGACCATCTACTAACTAACACTTATACCTGCTCCTGCTTAACAGGAAAAATCAACTGCTACAATATTTTAAAATCTATTCTCTATAGATTAAAGTAAAGTTATGGTAATAATTTCACCCCCCACACACACACCTGTGTGTGTGTGTGTGTGTGTGTGTGTGTGTGTGTGTGTGTGTGTGTGTGTGTGTGTGTGTGTGTGTGTGTGTGTGTGTGTGTGTGTGTAATGATATCAAGATCAACAAGGAAGTCAACAACAGGCTGGAAAAGTTAAGTAGGCCATTTGGCAGACTATATAAATGTGTATGATACAGCAAATCCCTCAACATCAGCGTGGATAGATACATCATCCTTCCCACAATCCTACATGGCTCAGATTCAATGGTCACTTGTTGACACCACCTACAACCTCTTTAACAGTTCCATAAGCAGTAACTCTACCATCCTTAACATCGACTGGAGTGACTTGGTCACTAATACTGAAGTCCTTAAAAAGGCAAAGATTATCAGCATGCTTCTGAAGTCACCGCTACGCTGAGCTGGATATGTCTCCAAGATGCAAAATCATTGCCTGCCCAGAAACATATCATGTAGTGAGCTCTGCACTAGCCATCATGACAGAGAAGCACCAAAGAAGCAATTCTGGGTCAGCTTGAAAAAATCCTTGGGTGCATGTCACATTGACCATCACCAATGGCCCACCCTATCTGAGAACCATGATATCAGGCATCTCACTACTAACCATGTTGTCTCCTCTTTTGAAAACTCCTACATGGCGCTGTCAAGAACAAAAGCCACAAGAGAAAGAAATATAATACTATGCCATCAAGCTTTGACCTTCATCTGTGGCCACTGTCGCTGTGCCTGTCTGTCTTTCATTTGCTATATTTGTCATGAATGTGCCTGAAGTTGATCTTCATTTAACAAAGTCATGATTCATATATGTAAGTGTATAATGTATCCTTAGTTTTCAATCTTTCATTGGTAAAAGTTGGATTAAAAAGTGGAGATAAGGAAGGTTATTAATTTTTAGATTAACTTTTTTCTTATAAAGAGAACAAAAAGTCTGGATCAGACTGGTATCAAGTATAGACTGAGAGTAATCTGGGCCAAACTTGAGTAAAAAAGGTTATCCTATTCTACCATCATTTACATACAGACATGTAAAATATTAATCAGACATTTGTTTCTCATAGGCTGAATTATAAATATTGTATAAATATTTTAGATCTATTGCTTCCAAGATAAGAAGATAGAAAAGTATTAATGTTATCCTTTTTTCCCTTATAAAAATTATATCATTTATGTTATCATGATGTAATTCATGAAGTGGTTTAGAAACAGAATTTTTCATTGGGCAGATAAAAAGAATAACATCTATATTTCTTTAATTCATTAAATTGTCAGTTTTTATATATTTCATTAGCAAATTATGTAAGTCAATTTTTCTATATTTTCACCTTTGTGAATTCCCTCATCATCTACAGTTTTGTAGAGAATTAAAGACATTTGTCCTCAGAGAGTTTAAAAGCCAAAAAGATAAAAGTAAATTCTCCAATTTTGATTCTAAAATTCAGTATTTGGTGAACGAATAAGAAAATCTGGTTGTTGTTGCATTCTTATATTCATCAAAGAGATTTTTGTTGATTTTTTGCTGTAAAAAAATTGAATATATAAAGGAATGTTTCATTTACATAAGCTTATTTGTAAATAGGAAAATTTTAGAAAAATTTACAAAATTAAAACAAAATTGTTATCCTCTGTGAAGAAATAACAATGGATTTTAAAATTCTATTCGATGTGTTGAATAATAAAATTCTGTCTATGAAGAAACATCAGTCAAATGACAGATGTGTATTTAATTGATCAGTCAATAAAGCGAAAGAGAAAAATGAAACTGTATCCAATACATTTTGGAAGAATGACCAGTTTAGAAATCTAATTTTTGGGCTTTCTTGAATATTATAATTGTTTTCAGACTTTAAACATGTATAGATGTTTCTCATTTAGACTGTCAAAATGTGATTAAATTTTTTCCCTATTTTTATTCAACTTAAACATTTTTAAGTCAAAAACCTGTGAAATCCTTTAAAAATTATCCAGTTCAAATATGGATTAATTGACATTAATCTACTTGTAACTTTTTTCAGATAAAGATAACAATACTGAATTTTTTTTTTTAATGAACGAAACAGCCAGAAATCAACAGTTAAAATAAAAACATCATCATTTAAAAAAAAAAAGCAGAAATGCGAGTAATAATCCAAGGGAGGTTACTCTTAATTGTTAACGCGTCAATTTTTGCTCCTGTCGTTTCGGAAATGAAAATTAGTCGATGTTTTTGTTCACTGTGACATCTGCTGTAAATCATCCGACATTAATTTTGCTCTTTCCTGTCTGATACATGAAAATGCATGAAAATAATATCGACAATAATTAAACCGGTTCAATAAATAAATAAACTCAGTTCGTTATTGACGCAATAATTGTCCCCCCCCCCCCGACGCCACCTGAAAAAGCCTTGAATTAAAAGAACTGTAACAGTTAATCATAAAACGATGTAATCCAATGAAAGAATAAATGAGAGAAGGATCGTCAAAGAGTATTGCTCACAGGTAAGTGTGACTTCTGAAAAATAGTAAAAGTTTATCATTTAAGCACCAATTTAAAATTGTCGTTGGTATTGTTTAAAAAAATTTTTTTCGTGAGAAAACTTTTATTCCTTTGTGCTTGAATCAATTTAAAAAAAAGAAAAACAACTTTAAATGAGTTTTAATAACGCGCGTGCGCGCGTGCTCACACACACACACACGTACACACACACACACACACACACACACACACACACACACACACATATATATATATATGTATATATATCAGAAAGAAAGAATTTCAAATTATTATTTAGTGCAGGAATTGTTTTGGCCGTTGGAGTTTCGAATTTACATATTTCGTCCATTGAGAATGACTGATGCCATTCTGCCCGGGTCACCTCTCCGGGCAAAATAAAGGGCTGGGTAACGTTCCCTCGACCTATTCTGTTTTTTTTTTTTTTTTTTGTTTTTTACGGCGTATCAACCACAAAGGGTCATTTAATGCCGGTCGACCTATTCTCTTCCTCACTTGCTAGCAGCAGGACAGACCAGCCTTAACGAGGAGAGCGCATTCTCTGTCTCTCTCTCTCTCTCTCTCTCTCTCTCTCTTACCCGGGCCGATTCCAGCAGCAGACAGATGGACATCTCAACACGAGAAAGCACATTTAACATTTGACCACTGTTTCTTTAGGAGACGATTCTTTCGCCTTTTACTCCTTTCTCCTAAAATCAACAGGACCATTGGCTAAATACTAAATTCCAGCTCAAATATTTACAACTGTTTCCACCGCCTGCGACTTACAGCACAAGGGTTCTTTCGTTCAGGCTGCCATTAAAGCATTGTTGAAACTTATCAATATTCTCGTCCTCATTCCTGTATTTCCTTTCTTCTTAATGTAACAGTGCAGACTAAAATTTGCCCTTATGTTATATATATATATATATATATATATATATATATATATATATATATAAGTTCAAAAACACTCAATCAAGAAGCAATGAAAAATATTTGCATTATTATGCAAGTAACATCTCAAGTGTCCGGAAATGCCAGCATTTTTTAACTTATTGTTGCCCTGCAGCTACTTAAATCTAAAATCCCTGTTGAAAAAACACTGAGTAATTTGTGCCGTCAGCTAACGGAATTTTTCCCTCTTACCAGAAACGACGAACCCTGGTATCAAAAATAACGTCACTGTTTCATTGCCGAGTGGAATTTCCCGTTACCAACACAAGGACTATTTTCGAGACGAATTAATTCTGTAGATCATCTCGGAGATAGCCCTTAATTACAGAACAAAACAGGTTACTTTTGTAAGCCCCTCTTGTCAGTATAATGAGATATTATATTATTTCTCATATATAAAAGACAGACTTCCCGCTTCGATAACACAGAATTTTCGCCACTTATGCACATCGTAGACCATCCAATACGTGGCACTTCCCTTCTATATAAAGGCGTCACTGACCACAAAATTTCTATAGGCGGCCGGCTGTTTGCCCAGAGTTTGACGAACTCCTTTCCACTGGTAGCAGAACATCCCTTACCAGCAAGCAGCTGACGCAGAATCCAACCGATTACAGCCGCAGATTCAGCCCAGCCAATGCCAGGATTTGACCAATCACAGCAGCTATCTTAAATAGTTCTTATCTGAACTAAATTACGAAAGTCATCACCAGCTCTTTTAAAAGCTATTTCAGAAAGTCTCCGGAGGATCACCTCTGACCCTTTCACATACATCTCTTTCCAGGGTTATAAGACTTTTCAGGTACCCTGAGACGACGGCGCAGCAGCCAGTCAGACTTGCCGCAGACAAGTTTCTCATGCAGCAGCCCTGACCAGCGGCACCAGACCATGGAGCAGCTTTCAGTCTACGTGTGACAACCAAACTCGGATTATCATCAATATTCTGAGCCCTCGTCGACTTACACTCCCTGAATAAACAGGAATATCAATCATTCGGCATCTGCAACCGATGTGTTTACCTCTTTTACCGTCCCTAGATTCCTGATCACGCAGCTGCGCCTATGACTTGTACCGAGTACCAAGACTTTCATGATCTTTCAAGACAGCTAAGTCTACGTCTTTCGACCGCACCGTCTTTCAATACCGCTGAGATTACACAGACATTATGCAGCAGCAGTAGCAGTAGCAGCAGCAGCAGCAGCGATTCTACACCCATGTAAACCTTTCATATACCATTCGCTCAATAAAAGTCTGGCATTTTAATCTTATTCTCTTGTCTTTGTCATCGTTTGTCTAATTTGTTGTAAATTACATTATTTACAAACGTTTACGGCATCGACACATCGACCCCGCAACAAACTCTTGAAATTTGGAGGATCTCATTTGAGTTTCATCTACGCTCATTTTTATGAATCGTACCAGTTAAACAATATTCAACTGGGCATTAAAATTTGATCTGAATTACCGAGGAATTATTATTTGTATACTTAGATTAGATTGGGAAGAGGCGTTTGTGGTATAACGATTATTGTCGTAAGAAATGGATTCAGTGATCCAATTTCAACTCCTAGACGAGAATGCTTGCATTTTATATTGCATTAATACCCTTGGGAAAGGTATTTATCCAAATATCCGTCCGCCTTCTACTTATTGGTGAATAGTAGAGCAGACTGAGTTCTTTAAATTTGATATGGAAAACGGTCACTGACTTTAATCCAGTTTTACCCCGCTTAAAAATTGACCTTGTGTCGCATCCTGTTCGTGGAAGAGGGGTTGAGTAGATAGATACTCAAATTGTAAGAATCAGTGTTCCTGTTAAATTATGATAACATTTTAGTCAAAGTTGCATAGAAATATGGAAGGATATTAGGTTAAAATAAAACATTGAGATATCTAATTTTGCCCTACAAGACGTACATTCTGGTTCAGTTAAAGAGGATGACGAGTGACATCTGATTTATTGAGTGAATAAAGGATACAACAATCACCTGAAGAAAGCCGGAGAGAAAAACCTCCGAAACGTTGTAACTATAACCAAAATGAAGATACTCGTCAGATTATAGTATTGTATGATAATTAGAATTAAGTATTCCTGAAATTTAAAAAGAAACAACAACAAATATTAGAACACTATATTTTTTTATTATCCGCTGTCTTTTATATAATCAAACGAATTTAAAATTATGGAAAGAAAGAAAAATGTCTTTATTTACTATAAAAAGATTTTTAAAAATGGAAGTAATTTAAGGGAAGTGTCATCTTATTTTTATCGCAAAACAAATAATGAGACTTTCTTTTTCATCAAAACAAATGGGACAATGTCTGCGGCAAAATACTGAAGAGTTTTTGACTTTTTTTAATAATTCACTCGGGATACAGACATGAAATTTGGCATAGAAAAATGTGTCGTGCTGAAAATGAAAAGTGGAAAAGGAGAAATTACGGAAAGAATAAAACTACCAAATCAGGGAAGAATCAGAACTCTTGAAGAAAAAGAAGATTACAAATACTTGACATACTGGAAGTAAACACCATCAAACATGCAAAGATGAAGGGAAAAATAAGAAAAGATTAACTGAAACGAACGAGAAATTTTCTCGAACCCTTCCTCAGCAGAAGAAATCCCACAAAAAGAATAAACATTGGAGCAGTCCTCCTTGTAGGATAGTCAAAACAATTCTTAAAATGGACAAGTAATGAACTCAGACAAATGACGGACAAGAAAATTGATGACGATACACAAGGCCTTACACCCGAGAGATGACAGAGACAGACTATATGTGTCATGAAGGAGGAAGAGGACCCACCCGTATTGAAGATTGCGTGGTTGCATCAATATGAGGACTCGAGAACTTCATTAAAAAGAGTAAAGAAGGACTAATTATAGCGGCCAGTTACAACACCGACAACGTAAGAACAAAGAGGACAACAAAAACTAGGAAGCAGAAATAGGAAGAAAAACAACTGTACGGATATTTCAAGCGATAAACTGACGAGATTGCACACGAGAAGACACAGCTACGAAAGGAAAACTTTAAGAAAGAAACTGAATCTCTTCTAATAGCAACACAAAACAACGCCATAAGGACCAATAATATAAAAACAAAAATTGATAATACGCGACAGAATAACAAGTGTAGGTTATGCGGTGACGAAGACGAAACGATTAATTCAATCATAACCGAAAGCAGCAAACTAGCCCAGAAGGTGTACAAGACGCGACTAACTGGGAAAGATAATCCACTGGAAATTGTCAAAAATATTAAATTTTGATCATACTACAAAATGGTAAATACGCAAATCAGAATCCGTCAAAGAAAATGACACGCATAAAATTCTCTAGAATTTTGAAATTCAAACGGATCATCTAATCCCAGCCAGAAGACCAGACCAAGAGCTAATTAGCGAAAAAAAAAAAGGTCGTTCAGGAGATTTTGTTGTGCCAGAGAAACACAGTTAAAATTGTAGTTGGCACGCATAAAACTATCCCCAAAAGCTTGGAGAAATAGTGGATGCTGGAAGAGTCGGAAACCAAAGAAAGAATCGGAACCATTCAAGATTGTTGAGATCAGCCAGAATTCACAGAAGTGTCTTGGAGATCTGAGGAGACTTGCTGTCTCTCAGATTCCAGTGAATGGCCACTGGCTAACTACGGTATAAAAAAACTCGCAATGAGTAACAATGATAAAAGAAATATCAACAAAAAACGTCAAAGCAATGCGAACCATTAAAAATATAAAACATTTACTCTCTCTCTCTCTCTCTCTCTCTCTCTCTCTCTCTCTCTTTCTCTCGAACAGCATATAAGACCCACACGAGCATATAACTCCCCTCCTATTTCAGAGAAAAAAAAAATATCTGAAAAAAAAAAAAGAAAAAAAAAGAAGAAATTATCAGAGGCAGCTCTTTATTTCGTTCAGTCGAAAACAAGTTTCTTTTCGCGAATTTATTAAGAATTTATAAAATGCTGAAATTTGGACAAGAAAGTGGGGGAGTCGTATGTGTCATCAAATATAATTATTAAAAATGAAGAGTTGTGGAAAATTAAAATGAGGCCTTCCCAATTCCACTGAAATGTGTGATATTCTACTTTTGCGGGTGGATAGGGGGGACAAATACTGATGAGGATGATGATGATGATAGCAGTGATTATTATTATTGTAATGGTAATGATGGTGGATATTATTTTACGTCTTTACATAATTCATGTCTTATTTTATTATATAATATCATTATTATGACTTAAATGGCCTGAAAAAAATTAATCTATCCTTGACGGGACGAATGAAAGATTTTTTCAAACTTTCTTTCTCTTTTCTTCTTTGGAAGATTTTAAAACTGTCTCTGAACACAATATATATATATATATATATATATATATATATATATATATATATATATATATATATATAGTAAATGATGTTGATTTGTTTTACTTTTTATCTTCTTCTCTCTTTTCTTTTGTAGACATGAATAATAGATTGATGCTGTACACATTTGAGTTCGTTGTGTTTGTTTAAAGTGAGATGAACCTCGTGGATTTGATTTTTTTTAAAGGAAAGAACGATCATAAGTATAAAAAAGTACTTTTTTTTTTATCATCATTACTTGATAATACGAGTCGAATATAATTTCAATATTTCTAAAAGTCGAGAACAAGAAATAAGCATGAATAGATTATATGAGGGCACCTCGGGTGGTGTAATGGTTAGCATGTTAGACTAGCAAACCTACACGAGTGAGTTCGATTCTGTGGGGTTTGAAGGCCCCACAATTCTCATTGGGTGCCCCATTCATGCGGCCTTGTGCTACATCTAAGCAAAAAAGCTTAGTAAATTAAATGAATAGATTATATGCAATCTACAGACGAAACGAATAGTGTTGTCTGTGGTGAGCTGAAGACAAATGATTTATTTGGTCATTGACTCTAAGATAAAATTGACTTGTTATATTATTTTTTTTCTTTTTAAATTTCTGAGAGAGAGAGAGAGAGAGAGAGAGAGAGAGAGAGAGAGAGAGAGAGAGAGAGAGAGAGAGAGTGTGTGTGTGTGTGTGTGTGTGTGTGTGTGTGTGTGTGTGAAGGGGGTGGATTCACACGATCTGCGATTATCAGGAACCTGCCAAATTATTGACAGATCATTTTGGTCAATAAAAAAAATTTACTTCGTCGGAATCAAGAATTAAAATCGGTTTTAAAAATTATCACTCAACAATTAAAAAAATATAACTGATTTCGGGTTCAAATTTACATGACTAATGAAATGAGAGGCATTTTTCTTTCACAGTTTGAAGATTATCCTTAAAATAATCCGATGTATATCCCCGCACAGATGATAACAACATTGGGCTTCCATACAGAGAGAGAGAGAGAGACAGAGACAGAGACAGAGACAGAAATATATCTCATTATATTTTTAATTTGATTTTCCTTAGATCGCCCATCGCTCGAAAACTGCACGAAATATAAGAATAAAAATAAGACTTTTTTTTTTCTCAAAGTACCGGCATGAACTGAAGTCGTCGGCAACTGTTAAAACAGAAGACATTCAATGATGATGATGATTGCTACACAAGAGCCGCTGCGTGCGTTGACAGAATGTATTTTCTTTGAATGGCTTGAAGTAAATATGAATAAATTATGCAGAATTGGATAGTAGGCTGTTTTACGAAGGACAGGTTATTTTTACGTCATAATTACACGCACCCGTATTCTACCCTTAGTTTAAACTCTGATATAAGCCCCGTATGATAATCAGGTATCGAGTTGAATTGTCTGTCAGTGTTATGCGTTGTTATAATCCTAAATCTTTGGCACTAGTATTAATGTTCTTTTCTGTCTGTTTTGCCGCAACAACTTTTATTAGCCACGCCAGCAAGTGCGTGGGCAGAGCTTCGAAGGGAGATAACTCTAGCAAATTTATGCAGTTGGAATAATTTTTGAAACAGGTGTCTTCGTCGTCGTCGTTGCCGTTCAGTCAATGATCATTATATCATCCTTATTGCCGGCATCAACTTGGAATAGTATAAATGGTAACAGCAATATTAGAGGGGATGGGGGTGATCACTTGACAATAATTATTTAGATCAGAAATAGTTATATCAAAATACTTTTAAGATTATATTTGGTTGGGAAGAAAAGAATTATCTTAATTACAGCGTTTTTATTGATGATGTCTTATAAAATGAAAGAAAGAAAATGGAAATTAGAAATTCCCGTGGTCTACTATTGAAATTTTCACCACGTAAGAAAATGTCCTGAATTAAAATACCAATTCTAATGTATATAAAATAATCAAAACTTTTTATCAATCACGAGTTAATGATTGTAGTTATTGTCTTTGACGGTGAAATCTTTTCACACTATTTATATCGTGAATATTTGTGTTCAGGTTATAAAAAAAAAAAAAAAAGAAAAGAAAGAGAAGTCGATAGCCAAACATTAAATTTTATTGATGATTTTCTGAGTCTCGTAATGTTGTAGAACAAGGGAGCTAAATCTGAAAAATCCTCTAATATTTAATGACTTTCATTGCATCATTTTTGATGGCTTTCATTGACGATAAGATTCGATTTAGCAGCCTCTTCAGTTCAGTTAAAAGTAGAAATATGCTGTCATCCTTTTAGCCATTATGATACTACACTCGGATTTATAATTTTTTATTTACTAAAAGATGAAATTTTTTTCTAAAAAAAAAAGTAAATAGAAAATTTAAAAAATATCCTTCCAAACATTAAAAAGTGTAAAAGTTAAAACAAACACTAAAACATTAGTCCATGAGGTGTGTCAGTTTTATTGATTAACAACAATGTGTATGTGAGTGTGTGTGTGTGTGTGTGTGTGAGAGAGAGTGAGTCTGTGTGTGCTTGTGAAATATGAAATATGCTTTTTATAAAAATAATAGCCTGATAAATAACTTCATATTGAGTGAATATGTATGTGCATACCTACACAGTATACCTCCAAAACATATACTGATTATATACTAAATAGGTCTTCTTTTTTTTTTTTTAATTATATTAAGATATATATATATCTATCAAGATATATATATATATAAGTTAGACGGGTTTCGATCCCGGCTTCGAGCGTCCTGCGGGTCTAGCCACACTGAAGAGTTCTGATAGAACGAAACAGTCTGTCTGTGGATGACAATATATATATATATATATATATATATATATATATATATATATATATATAGAGAGAGAGAGAGAGAGAGAGAGATTCATTTCAATACCCAAGCAAAGACTGTCAACAAAATAGAATCACATTATTTCTACAAAAAAGAAAAGTATCAAAGAAATTATGTAAATTAAAATAAGACATGGACGAAAAGGAAAACCAACCAGCACTCTTCCACAACCGTATTTCACAATTTTGGGGATTGAATGCTCTACAAATAGAACTTATAAATAACTCAGACCCCAAAAATAGGAGTTAATGACCCAACAAAAGGTGGGATTCCACATCATTCCTACGGTAATTTACTTAAAACAGAAAAAAAGAAATGACAATGGAAGGTCTTTAACTACAAAGCTACTACTGTCTTTTAATCTGATTCTATCTAGTCCAGGGCTCTTCTCAAAGGAGCGCATAGAGACTCTTGGAGGGGAATAAAATTTTGGTTGGGAAAAGAAAAGAATGGAATCCACAATTTACAAGTTTAGATGAATTAATGTCTTTATAAAAGGAGAACAAAAATTGTTGGATCATGGATGAGGGTCAGCAGAAAAGTTCCAAGGCTGACCAAAATATTCTCATGGATTGAGACCAAATGAGGTTCATTTTTCAACATAGTCCCCTTTGTTGTCCACACATTTCTTCTATAAGTGTTGCAGTGCTTGCATCCCATTAGTATAAAAAGTCATCAACAGCAGATATGATGTCATAGTATGAACTTTTCAGCACACCTTGTAAACTACCATATTTGATGGCATATAAAGTGCACTTTTTTTTGCTAAAAATTTCTTTTAAAATTCCCCTGCATCTTATACACCATATGTAGGTTTAAAATTCACGATGGTCAGCTGAAATTAGCTACTTGGCAATTCCTATTAGCTTAGACTTTAGAATAACTTTCATATACCACTTGTCATAATTCAAAAGGTTATTATGCAGATTAAAAGTGTTATCATTGATAATATTCATCATATTTATTTCATGTTTAATATTAGTACTTTTTCTTTCTTGATTCACCCTGCTAAAACAGGGGTGCGTCTTATACACCCATGCATCTTATATGCTGGTAGTGGCCAAATTTTGCACACCTAACAAAATGCTTGATTGGGAGTGATGGTGTGGGAGGAGTATGTAATTTGGTTATTTCAGTAGATTGCTCTCTAAATTATTCCCACCACAAATACAACACAAAACATTAAAATCGCGCAAAAGAAATGGAATAGAACACAACGAACATTAAATAACAAAAGATTTAATATGCATATAACAGAATATGAAAAACAAAATACATGATGTGTAAATGGCCTTTTGGAAAATAAAGTTTGAAGAAGAGAATAAATTTGTTGAAAGATGTGTGTATGTTCATGTTATCAGAGTCCGTAAATAAGTCGTTCTTACTTACATTAAGTTTATAGCGGGTTTTATGATTGTGGCGACAGCGTGTCTCGTTGATGAAAGAAAGTTTGTCGGGTTTTCCTTTTGAATATAATTCTCGGCCATTTGAAAAGAGGTCATGAACTTTAGTTGAGGAAGGAAAGGAATTGGTTGGACATAGTATTGGCTACTGGCTTAGTGGCTTGTGTTCGTCTGTGTCTTCGTTTGTGTGTAAGCTTGTGTCTTGTCTGGCTTCCTAACTCTGTGTTATTTATATCCTACAGGTGGATCAAAGAATCACCCTAAAATCTTGGCGCATAGACATTTATTGACCAATCAGATTTGTATTTTACTATTTTATTTTCGAGCCTAAATATTTTCTGTTAGTTCACTTCCGATCCTAATTTTCTAGAATGTTCTATTCTATGTTTTTAGCTGATTGGTTGAAAAATATAAAAATGTGATTTAAATGCTAATGCGGGTTTGATCCTAAATTTCTAGAATGTTCTTAAGTATGTTTTTATTGCTTATTTTAAGACTAGAAGAAATTTGTATCCCATAATGGCCACTAGTTATTTACATACGACCCATTTAAAATCATTTAAATGAATGAACAATCTTTTTCTGACAAAAAAGATCCAGATCTTTTCAGAATCATTAATGACACAGATAATTATATTTTCATGAAAGAAAACATTTAAGAACAATTATATTTTAAATAAAATATTAAAAAAAAATGAATTTTAAAATATCTCTTTTTATACGTGATATGTCTTAAGAAAAAAAAATTATTTAATAATAAGAATAAAAATATAGATTTAAAAAAAAGAATGAAAAAGTAAAACTAAAACAGAAAATTCTACTTCTTTTCCATAACAGATTTTTAATGAATAAAATTACTATTAAATCATAATTAACAAAAATCCCACTCTGAGTGAAGAGATCTGACTCTTCATTTGTGAAGTTAGTTTCAGTATTGCCAGGTATTTGTTGGTGTGGATGTTAATGTATGATTCAATATTCCACTTAAAATAACTTTTCTATATTTTGAAAAAAATGTTTATACCAAAAATATTAATAAATCAACCCTTCTCATCACGGCATTTAGTGAGTCTAAGAAAAAATGTCAACAGTATTTAATTGATTTATGTATCAAATAAAAAGTTTGAGAAGCTCTGATCTTGGGTGATTGTTTTTGGTTCCTGATCAATTGTTTATTGATATTTTTGCCTTCATCTGAAACAGAGTCAATAAAAAAAAGAGAAAACAATGAAATATCTTTTTAATGACCAGTGTGTGTGTGTGAGAGAGAGAGAGAGAGAGAGAGAGAGAGAGAGAGAGAGAGAGAGAAAAAAGCCCTTTTTTGTATGGTTGGTGAAAGACATTTTTGCAAGGACTGCTATATTTAATCAATGAAAAGGTTTCAGCACTTATCATCTCTTGTATCAACAACCTAATTTGCTACAAATTTTGACCCAACAGAAATCCTTTCCTTTTGTTATTTACTTTTTCCTTGGTTCCTTTATCTTTTTTTTTTCTTTCTTGTTTTCCTTTACTTTCATTTTTCTTCTGCATCTTGTCTTCTTATTTTTAATTTTTAGTTTGTGAATTTCCATACTTTTAGGAAATCTTGGGATTTCTTTTCTCAGTTGAAATTCAAATTTTTTCCAGCCTCCAAACCAAATGAAATTTTCCACCAGCTTTCCATGAGAGGAATTTTTAACCACTTTAAAAAAAAAACAACACTTTTAACAAATTCTGAAACTCTATAGGCATTTTAATAATTTCCTAACAGGATTTTTTAAAATCACTTCCAAAAAGTCTTTCTCTGGCTGCTGCCCAGTCAGCTGGGGCTGTAGAATACACAGACTGCATCACTGCAGAGGAGTAAGACCCCCCACCCAGCCAGTGTCCTGGATATGACACTAAACAATCTGATGGTGAAGTTCCAGTAATGATGGAGCTTTGGGGAATACAGAGCACCTCATCATTGCCATTACTCCCAGGTCCACTCTGACCTGGAGTGGTAGCACCTGATAAGGGTCCTATCTATGGGTTAAATAGAACTTAATTGTGGTTTTGAGAGTTTACTGTTTTTGCATTTAAACTGCATATTTATGCTAAACTGAATTGTTTAAAATTGAAATGTTTTGACATTTAAACTGTGTACTTATGCTAAACTAAATTATTTGAAATAGAACTGTTTTTACAATTAACTCTGTGTATTGCCCAATTGGCTGGGGGCTGTAGAATACACCAACTGCTATCCTGCAGAGGGAGTAAGAAAATAAGACTTTTTTTTAATCACTTCCGAAAAGACTTTCTCTGGCTGTTGCCCAGTTGACTGGGGCTAGTGAATACACTGACTGCACCTCTGCAGAGGGGTAAGATCCCCCCAACAAGTATCCTGGGTATGACACTAAACAATCCGATGGTGAACTTCCAGTAATGCAGGTGCTTTGGGGAATGTGGAGCACTCCTTCATTGCCATCACTCCCAGGTCCACTCTGGCCTGGAGTGGTAGGACCTGATAGGGTCCTATCGATGAGTCTAATAGAACTAAAATGTGTACTTATGCTAAATTGAATTACTTGAAATAAAACTGTTTTGACATTAAACTGCATACTTATGTTAAAATGAATTGTTTGAAATAGAACTATTTTGACATTGAAACTGTACTACCATAGCATGATTATTTCTGCTTACTTGTAAAATTCTCTTACTGTATAAGGTCCAGTTTCTTTAATGACATATCAACCTTTATGGGTTATTTAATGCCAAAGCTATCCTTGTAAAAGAACAGTAATTGTACTATTTAACCCATAGCTGAGAGGCGGGGTGGAAATTAGGGGGTTCATATCTTTTCCAAAGGGATTTATCCAAAAGTGAACATAATAGAGTGATAGGAATTCAAACTCATTCCACTGTTCTTGCCCAACACATTAGCCACAACACCACGTGGTCTTTCTTTCCCTCTTATATAAACTGACTATGCAATAATCATGAGTGAATGTCCTGGTGGTAAAGAGTTAAATTACTTATTCTTGTTTAGGTTGGATATATTCAAGTTTTAAAAAAATTATTTGAATTTCTGAGATGAATTTTTCTGACTATTATACATTG
The DNA here is from genome assembly GCA_963585895.1 of Sepioteuthis lessoniana. NCBI lineage: Eukaryota > Metazoa > Mollusca > Cephalopoda > Myopsida > Loliginidae > Sepioteuthis > Sepioteuthis lessoniana. Next base: position 84,554 of record CAUZXS010006494.1, read on the forward strand.
ATTTATTTGAACCAGTTTCCTTATCTTCATTTTTTTTTTTTACTGTTTAACCTTCTGACCTTTCTTAGGTGCCAATAGCTTTCTAGAAATATTAAATGAAAACCTTTCAATAAATCCTGGAAAAGATCATTTAATCCCTGGTGGTATTTCTTTCTAATTCACATCAAGGAATCTTTTATTAGGCTACACTTTCTTGATGACCATTTCTTTTGGGTTATCATTTATTCTTAGCCCTGCTGATTGACTTTATGAATGGAAATGTTGAAAAACTTCCAGGATTTCCCTTTTACAAAACCAAAATAATTGCTCACCCAATACATTATGTTTTTCAGGGGATATTGAGTCTTTATACAATCCCAATAGAACTGCAGGTTAAAAGTGATGTCAGTATATACATAGAAAAGATACACGAACTGCTATTGACAGGTTATCAATCATATGAAAGTCTAATCAATATGATAAAATAAAACAGGAATTCTTCCTAGCTGTAGCTGTGTCAATACTTTGGTATAGTTGCACCACCTGAACTTGAATGAAGCACTTACAGTAAAAGCTAGATGGGTACTACAAAAAATGTAGCATGCAGTTTAAACAAATCTTGGAAGCAGCACTCCACAAAACAGCAGCTTTAAAGATGTAAAGCAAACTATTTTTATTATAAATGAATTAAAAAATTTTTTTTTCATAAATTTAATGTCATTACTTAATTTGATATTTATTTTTGATATTGTTAAAAAAAAAAAAAAAAAAAAATAAAAAAAATCACATTGTTAGTGTGGGTGAAAATGTAACATCAATGAAATTAAAGTTTAATTTTCTTAAGTTTTTAACCATGATAAAAATTAGCATAAGTCAACATTTTTCTATTAAAATTTTAAGTTTGAATAATAAATTTGAATAAATTTTAGTAGAGAAAGGTCCATTAACATTTCTCTATAAAAACTTTATCCAACATTTTCATTAAAAGTAAAAAAAGAAAGTGAAATTCTTCACGCTTTTGTTTCCAAAGTTAAAGAATAAACTATTATTTTTACTACATTAGTTACTCACTGGTGAACTGTAATAATTTTACTTATTAGAATTAAAGAAAAAAATAACATTAATAAATTTTATTACATGGAGTTAAAGTCAAAGTTTTAATTAATTTTTTTTTTTTTTTTTTTTTTTTTTAGAAAGGTCTCCTTTTATGTCTTTTGACGTTTTCATTTTTTTGTGCTTGTTTTAATGTTTTTACTGCAAAATTTATTTTAAAAGAATAATAATATTACCATTTTATTTATCACATTTATTTTAAGATTTTTCTGATATTGTTTTTACAGGACAAAATGCATTATTTTTACTTTGAGTTGTTTTGCTTTAAGATAAAAAAAAAAAAAGTTGAATTTCATATTATATTTAAATACTTTATATATATTTATATACTTTAAAGCGTATTAAAATAACCAAACTAAAGGAAAGGCTACTTATGAAGGTTTTTTAATTTAATATAAAGTTTTAAAGTAATAAAACTTTTTAATTTCTAGTTTAATGGCACTATGCAGCCATTACTATTTTTTGTTTGATTGAAAGCAGTTTTATTGCTGATAATTAAACGATTAATAATATTGTGCAAAACTGCAAACCTGACTGTATTCCCCAAACAAAACCATACGCCCTCCGAATTAAAAAAAATTAAAAAGTTGATTCTCAAGCTGAAGGCAACTCTCAAAATTTTTTAAATTTATTGTTGTGTGTATTTGGGTGGGGTGGGTGGATAAAAACTGTAATTCAGAGCATAATTAATTTAGCTTAAAAATTTCCCCCTAAATTGAAGTCGTAAGAAAAATATTTGTTAAAGAGGTTTAATCTATAATTTCAGATATTAGTTAATTCCTAACCATGCCCCGGAAGTGCTGTGTGTTTGTTTACACAACAAATTATAGAAGCCAGCAAAACAAAACGATGTGTGGTGAGATTAATAAAATACCAGTTTATTGTTTTCCAAAAAACAAAGATGAGAGAGAGAGAGAGAGCAATAGATAAAATCAGTTCCAAATGCCAATCTAAATGTTACTAACAATTTTGTTATTTGTCAACAACATTGGCCTTCAAATTTTGATATCATAGAAGTTCATGGAAAAATACATTAAAAAAATCCACCATCTGTATGGCCAGGTGTGCCAAGTAGCCAAAAACCAACACCCTTAGCTGTTCAAAGGAATATAAAAAAACCCTCCAGTACTGTTAGAAATCAAATTGCTGATGAATATAATGCTTTTTTTAGAATTAGATAAAATTGATTATACAAATTTGAAAGAAAGTCTGCAAAACAACAAAAAGACTTTGTATGTCAAGTTGTAGCCGTTTTGGATAAAAATATTTTAACTGTTCAATCATCAAAATTTGTTGATGGTATTCCTCTCTTTATGTTGAGAATTTATAACAATTTGCGCTTTGAAATATTTCATTATGAAGTCAAGTGTTATATTAGCAGCCTGTCCAAAAACCCTATAAATACATTTGATACTTGGTCAAAACTGGAAGAAATCATCTGATATTTAAATTCTATGGCTTTTGATCATAAAAAAAATATCCTAAGTCAACAATTTTTAGCAATGGCTCCCAAAATGGTTGGAATAAAATACAGCTCAGATATAGTTATACGTGCTTTTGAGTACTATGCAACATCACGGACATTGTATAATAGATTAAGAGACGATTTTCAATTACCCTCATTAACAACATTAGGAAGGATGACGTCAAAAGTTTCAAAACTTAACGAAAAATCTTTTTTGTAATCTATATTTAATACTCTTAATACCAGTGAAAAAGAGTGCATAATTCTCCATGATGAAGTATATATCAAAAAATGTTGTTATATCATGGCAAACAGCTATTTGGTAAATCCATTTCTACTTGCTCAAACAATACTTAGTATAATGGTATAATAATTATCAGTGTCCATAGCAAAAAGACATATTTAACTTTCAACACATCCTATTATTCTCAGTTGTGAATCAAAATGTTATTCTAAGTGTTTTCAAAAGCGGTTGACTTAATTTTCTTCTCAAATTTCTGAAAATCATACATTTTGCAATAGGCCTCCAGTTCTGGCTCTCAGTTGTGCCATGAATTGGCCTGTAGTATAGAACATCATGGATTAACCACAATCAATTTCATTACTCTTCTGCAGTGATGATGATGCAGGTGCAGACAACTTGCCACTAGGCATAATGATCTACAATTGTTTCTTCTCATAACAATGGACTTGAAATTGCATTTGCACTGTAGGTGTGTCCTGTAAGCCAGGACCGCAACAATGAGATACTCATATGAGAATGCAGTCAATCTGAGTGGAGGACGTGACCAAATTAGTGAAGAATCAACACAGCAATGTGTATTCGGCCAATGAATATTGAAAACTAATTCAGTGAATGACATTCATCTAAGCTATAGGGAATTTTTTTCTAACTCAAATGTTCGCTGAATGTGATCTTTATGAGCTTGTCTAAATACAGTTATCAATCCCCAACAAATACTTCAACTGGCATTACTAGTAGAAATAACTACCAAATCCACTGCCAACTTCTTGAGGAATGATGCATCTATTTTACTAGGATTTTATACACAACCAATGATAATGTTTTTCTTGGCTGTTCCTCTTTCAAGAATCACTCATATTAAGTTAAATGTAACATTTTTCTTTATATTTCACATGTAGAATCCATTTATGATTCACAAAAATAAATTGAGAATCTTATGATTCTTTTTAAAAGAAACAACATCTGAACATTTATGCATGGGGATTGAAATGTTTTGTCTTCAAATATTACTGGAATGCTTCATGGAATTGAAGGAACCTGATAAATCACTTGTTCATTTCAGAATAACATTTGACTGCATTTTCCAAGAAGATGGATGATATGATAAAACTAATTTTAGAACTTTTTGTTGGAATTAAATTAAATTTGGCCACTGGAAAACTTCAACAATGTTTCTTATAAAACATGTGTGAGAGGAGGAGGGAAAGATAGAAAGAAACATGAAAGTTTTCAAAAACAGGAGATATACAATATAATTGATATAAAGGTGTTGGGTATGGAAAGATTTGTAAAAGAAAGTTCCAGAATTTGATGAAATTAATTTTATTGTAGATGATACATGATAATGAAATACACGTAAGTCTTTCAAAAAGGAATATTCATTGTTTTATTGGCACATTGATATCTCATACTGCCATTATTTCTTTTGTCTTGACAAAGATGCAATGAACAGGATTATCTTAATGTTTTTATTTTTACTGTTTTTTCTTCTTTTTTCAGTTCCTTTCTTAACTTTTTTCCAAGTGAATTCTGTCTAGTGTCAAAGTTTTCTTTCTTTGTTAATCTAATTCTTTTAATCTTGTCTGAAGTTTCCATTATGTTGAGTTTTTATCTTGTAGACTCAACAAGTTTTGTTGTCAAGGTTTCATGACAGCCAATTCAAGCTCCTACCATTTTTTACTGGGATAAAATCTACCACCATAAACTCAGACAAAAAAAAAAAAAAAAAAAAAAAGAGTGGTGTTCTTTTTTTTTTTTTTTTTAAATCTCATTAAACCATAAAAAGGAAGTGATAGAATAAAAATGTAATTGTTCAGATTCAGACAAGACACCAACAGGGAAAAAATCCGAAAAAAAAATATTTGCATAAAAATAGATAATTAATAAATAAATATCATCTTAAGACTAGGGAATTGACCAGGAAAAATGTGGAAAAGAAAAAAAACTCATGTGAAACTCTCAAGCAAAAGTTGTCTTTTCTTTTCTCATTCTTTATGTTACTTCACTCGCACATTGTGACATCCCAGTAACATGATATCTTGGTGATAGAACAAAGGGCATAGAGAAATGGATCAACCCTTTGAGCTCAGTATACTAGCAATACTGGTTTCCCAGTGCAGAGATCACACCCAAATGGCAGAGGGTAAATCATAATTTAAATATCCAACCTATTTTCCTACAAGTGGTACTAATCATCTCTGTCTCCAAAATTTTCTGCCCAATAAAACGAGTGAATAATTCAAAGCAAAGCTGTTGTTTCTCTCCAAAACAAGAACATGGAAGATTTCAATTCAAAACCAAATTTAAATATTAAAAGATTTAATTCACTTCAGTTAAGTTTTAGGACATTGTCAACAAAAGTGAATTAAAAATTATTTTTAATTGTTTGCACAAAATAAAATGAAGGAATTTTGCATAATAGAAATATTGATAATTTTCTCTTTTTAACTTTGTAACAACTGAATATTACAGCCTTACAAAATATAAATAGTTTGAATCTTCAAAGCTAAAAAAAAAAAAAAAAAAAAAAAAATTGCACACACCTGTTGCTACCCATCTTTCCAAGTTTATAATATTTGAAATCTTTTCAAATCTATAAAAGCAGAAAATTTCTGAAACAAAATGGAAAGTAACTAAATAACAAACTCACACAAAAATAAAGTCACAACCGTGAATAATTATAGTGAATTTGAAAAAAAAAAAAAACTGAAAGTGGAATTTGTTTTAAACTGATGGTTGCAATGATGTATATAATCCAAGTTAAAAGCATGAAAACCCAAAGGAAAACGTTTTTTAGACCTTATTTTTCCGATGCAGGAATCATTGGAAATGCAGTAAGCTTGACTAAATTATACCAGCAACAGGAAAAAAAAAAAAAAAAAAAAGGTCTAAAATTGTTTGACTTCCGGTTAGCCTTACTGCATTTTTAATCTGGATTACTATATCTATAATCTTCTGGATTAGTATATCTATAATCTTCTGGATTACTATATCTATAATCTTCTGGATTAGTATATCCACAATCAATGTTCAAAACTCAACCTGCTCCTGTTTCATTAGTTGCTTTTACAAAGAATTTGGCCTTAAACCTAAGATTTTCTTAGGGCTTAATTTCAAATTGTTGAGTACAAAGATATAAGAATTTGCATCATTTCATATTAAACTCTCATATCTGGTAGAAAACTCACTGGCATAAAATAAAAGGGTTAAGAAAATCTGTTTTTTGGGGGGAGGGAGATCTTTCTATTGCATTGTTTCATGTTACACTGATATGTTGCAGGGAAATCCACAGACCTAAAGGAAAGCCCTAAAAGAATTTGTTTTGTAAGGGAGAATTTAAAAGTTGCGTATGTGTTGGAATATTTAGTTCTTGCTTTGATTTTCTACTATTTTTTTAGTCTTTTTATTTTATAATTAAACAGACTAAAGTAACCAAGAGGAATTAAATTATAGATAAAATTATATCCATTTTTAAAGGAGGAAAGAAACATTTTTAAGTAAACTGTGTTTGATTAACAAACTAGAAAATTGAACTGATTTTGCAAATCAAATTTTAATCATATTCATCATTAAAACAGTCCAAGAATAAACATCAAAATAAAATTAGTTTTTTTACCAGTTAATCATTTATTATTACTACTATTATTATTACTTTGGTTGGATCCACTTCCCCCCTTTTTTTTGATAAAAGAATTCCAACTTAATTATTTTGTGCAAAACTTTTTCTATAAAGTAAAATTTTTTAGCTTTTGAAGAAATTTAGAAAAAAAAAAAAAAAAAAGAAAAAGAAAGAATTTGAAATAATATGAAAATTGCAACCATAGAAAAGTATAAATTTTTTCTTACAAAACATACAAAAATAAGAAAAAAAAAAAAAAAAAAGAAGTGTATAGCAATTTTAATTATGTCGATTTCTATGGCCAGATTTGTGAAATCCACCTCTATGTCCTCCCCCTCCTCGTCCTCCCCCACGGTGACCCCCTCCACCACCAGCAACACGTTTCTTGAATTGTGGCATTTCTTTTGGGACATCATGTTCCCATGCTCGACCACCTCGGTCCGGAACTGCTCCTATCATGACCTTGTTGATATCACACTTGGTGACCTCTCGAGCATGACCACTGCTTGTCTTTTGAAGACATAGGAGGTCATCTCTACTAGCAAGAAGTGATGCAATTGTCACTTTTGGCTTTGTTTGTAAACCACTGCGGTTGTGTGTGAAAACCTTCAGAATGTCATTTGTGTATGTTTTTGACCACATGAATGATTGAACAGTCACATCAATTCTTTTCAGAAGCATTTCACGTCGAACTTCATATTCTTTACTCAGAGTTTCATTAATTTCCTGAATCTTTATCCACTGATCTTCTGACAGTGAATGTGTCAATGCCGCTTTTCCAAGCCTGTTTGAATATTTCTCAACAAGTGAACCAATTTCTCTTTCCAAGTCTGCAAATAAAGTTTCCGGAGTAATATCAGCAGGAATATTTGTTAATCCAAGGACAGTAAGCATTTGTTTTAAATAAAATGCAACTTCAGATTCATCATCTTCTTTTTTTTTCTCTTGGCCGATGATCAAGGGTGATGGTTTGTTAATGTATATTATTCTGGCACTGGATAATTCAGTAGTTAAAAATTGTAATAGCAAAACACGATTCTCACGACTGTCCAGCCTTTGTTCTATGGGTCCTGAAGTGAGGACTCCATAGGGACAATACAGTTCTCGAAGGAAAGCACTTACTTCCATCAAGAATGAATCAATCTCTTCAGGATTGCTAGGAACATTTATATGTTCTTCAAGATTAGCAACTTCTTCCAACTCCAAACTTAACCAGGAGACAATCTGAAAACGAAAAAAAAAAAAATTTTGAAGTCAACTTGCAAGATCAATTAATATTTTACAGTAGATAGATAGATAGATAGATAGATAGACAGTCACTTCTGAGCAAAAGATAATAAGCAAAGATTAATGTTCTTAACAGCAAACAATTGGTCATGAAATAAGTAAGAATCAAATAAATAGATAAACTTAGAATGAGATTTTTCCTTTGATTAATTATTAAAAGCTTTGTGGGTCAATGTACGCACATCTTTTTATAGAAAGAAAAGTGAATCTTATTTGATTCAATGTTGATGGCTTCAAATAGTTGATAAGTTGTTCAAAAATATTTCTGTTAATTTATGTTTAATGTGAGACTAAATATTTTTTATTGAATACAAAGTTGGACTCTGCTCAGATCAAGACATTATTCTGATAAGACTTATTCTCAAGCCACGTTTTGTGATCATTGCAGTGAAGAAGACATAAACCTTTTCTTATTGAAAAATAACATCATTTCTTCTTTTCAGAATATTCTCCTGTATTTGTAAAGTATTAATTGACTTTTTAGTGAACATTTTACCAAGATTAACAGCTAAAAAGGTTCCCCATACAATGTCACCTCTTTCTCCATGTTTAACTGTAACAGATGTATTCAATATTATATCTCTTAACTTGGCAGTGTTGATTCATCACTTTATACATTTCTGCTGATCCACTTTGAATCAAACTTTCCATATTCTGCCAATAACTTTTATTCTATTTTTGATGTTCTTCTACCAACACTAAGATGACCTTCTGGTCATTGTTTTCAAAAGTTTTATTTGCTGAAGTCTAAAATTCAGATGACAGTTTTTTTAAAGTGTAGATTTCAACAAGTGATTACTTATTCTAACAGCTGATAGAAAAACAAGGATTTATTTCTGCCTTTAGGATCTTTTGAGAATAGCTACAGCTGGTCTGACACTCACAGCTAAGTGTAAATAGTAGGACAGATTGAGCTCCATACCTAGGAGAAGGAAATACTCCACTTCAAAATTGTGTTGCATCCAATTCATGGTAGTGGGGTTGAGTAAATATATACAAGCAGGTCTGATAAATACCTACAATGTGGTTTATGATAGCAATGTATTTGCACTCTATTTTACTTTATTATGTATATTATAGACATATACTATCAATCATGGTTCCATGTAAAAGCTTATTTTAAGGCTTAGCTCATCTTTCTTTGCTCAGAAGTGCGTATATATAAGATAATCACCTTAAAAAGAAAAAAAAACACACATGATAGCAGAATACTGAAAAAATGCTCTGAAGAAAGAATTTCAAAATGTCAAAAAATATTTAACAACAGAAAGGAAGCTGCAAAGGAAGAAGAAACATGAATGATCTATGGACTAACATTTTCTAAAAGAGGTTAAAACAAGGAGAAAAAAATGTCACCATGGTATGGATAAATTACAGGAAATAGCAATGCTTACAAAAAAAAAAAAAAATAGGATTGATCTTGCTATAAAAAGATATATCAATCTATATTTATAAAATATAAATTGATATAGGGTTTTGGGTTTTTTAATTATCTAAATCCACTCTTAATTTTTTGAAATATAAGCACTTCAAATTGGAAAAACTATAGACTAAAATGGACCTTATTTTCATGAAAATATTTGCACTATGTATTGTGTTTTCATTGAAAAATTCTATTTACAATAAAAATTATTTAAGATAAAACAATGAAAGTTGGCATATATATGTAAAATTTACAGGTGAAAAATCATGGGACCATTAAAAAAGACATAACTTATCACTTGAGCTTCTTATAGGGTTTGGTTTGGTTTCTTTGTTTAATGGCATATCAACCTTTGTCGGTTATTTAATGCCAAATCTATCCTCCTAGAAGAACAGTAGTGGTACTATTTAAACCATAGCTGGGAGGATAAGGGGGTTCATACCTTTCCCAAGGGTATTTGCCCGAAAGTGAACGTAATAGCGCGACTGGAGTACGAACTCGCGTACTACGATTCCGCAGTCCATCGCTTTAACCATTACACCATGAGGACACCCCGCCCCGAGCTTCTTATAGTAACGATACTCACACCAGCCTAAAATGCTGTATTTTCAGTGCATTCCATCAGAAAAATACTTATAAAAATCATTACAAACACATAAAATCCTACCAAACAATATATCAAGTGGAAGGAAATTTATATACAAGTTTATCAAGGTTGTTTATATGTGTATTGTTTTTTTATAACTTTTTATCAATGTGACAGAAAAAAAAAAAAAGGTGAATCGTTGAACCTACTTTTTGAATATAATTCATTGGCATAAGAGAGGGTGTTTGTACATTTTGCTTAGAATCAAAATCTCACAGTAATGTGAATCTGGTCAAATTAAGCAGAAAGACAAAATAAAGGCTACCATTTAATGTAGTCTATACTAAGTTTAGATTGATTAGTTACTTTTACAGTAAACCGTTCTCAAAGTTCAACTCTTGTGGCATAGTAACTTTTTGTTGTAAAGATTCCATGCAATTGCAATTTGGGGAAATAGAATATTTTATTATTTTTTTTTATGTATTGTTTGATAAATTTTTGTCCCGTAGTTTGTAATTGTCATAAAAACAAATATCTTATACAGATTTACCTTAAAAATCAGCAGATCTGGATTTTTTTCAAGCTTTAATGTAATATTTTCATAATGCAATAGGAACAAATTCTATAAAGTTGGAATAGATAAGACTCAAGAAAATAGCAAATGCAGGCATTCTGGAGAGATGAAACAGTTAATCACATAGTAAATGAGCTGACAAAGGAGTAAAAGAGCAAAGCTCAACTAGGTAGGAAAAGTGATCCACTGTGTAAGCAGCTAAACTTTGACCCTACAGACAAATGGTATAGATGTAGACCAGAATTTGTCTGGGAAAATAACATGCAAAATTCTCAGGGATTTTGAAATAAATTGAATCGCCTAATCCTGGCCAAATAAATTGAATCGCCTAATCCTGACCAAATAAATTGAATCGCCTAATCCTGGCCAAATAAATTGAATCGCCTAATCCTGGCCAAATAAATTGAATCCCCTAATCCTGGCCAAATAAATTGAATCACCTAATCCTGGCCAAAAGACCGGATTTGTTTATAGTTAACAAGAAGACAAGTCATCAACTAGTGGAATTTGCTGAAGAGACTTGGTGTCACTGAGACTTAAGTGAAAAATCACCATTTACTACTGGTATGAAAAACTCAAAGAAATGATGATGATGATGATGATGATAACACTTGGGCATTTCTGAAATTTTGTAAATCGAGAAATGTAGAACTGAACATAATCTGATATGTTTTTTTTTTTTGTTTTTTTTCAAAAAGTGTAAATTGTTTTTGTTATTAAAGATGAATGATCAGAACAAAATGATAAAATTATTGCCCTTGGCCCTCAAGGTATTACTTTATTACTGGTAATAATTTCAAAGTATTCAATTCGTTATATTAGTGCAGCAAAGATGACCAATTAGGAATACTAATTTTGAAATGTTTGTCGTATATACCTATCCAACCCCTCCATAACATGCAGGATGTGACACAAGGTCAATTTTTAAGCAGAGTATAGTTGGTTTGAGTTAAGAGTTTTCCTTCATCTACACTTGTTGCTGTACCAGGGCTAAAAAACCCATTCTACCCTATTAGGTACTCATAGCTGGAGGTGGAGAGAAAAGATGGATTCATGCCTTTGCCAAGGGTATTAGTGCAAAGTGAAACATAAGTTGCCTTGTCCAGGATTTGAACTTGGGTCACCAATTCTATTTCTTATGCTGATATAACCATTACACTAAATACGTCTCGAGGAAATGCTTGTTGTGGAGTTAGAGCAGCAAGGTAGATCAAATGTGGAAATGGGTTCCAACTGCTCTACATCTGTAAATGTAGAGAGCAGATAATTATTATCGTGAGATAACAGTTTTTAAGGGACACAAGTGTGATGGCTGATGATTGTGTGGGACTAGAAGAAGTAAAATAACTTCAAGTAATTGTCTGCTGATTAGAGTGAGAAGCAAACATAAAAACAACCATTATAAACATAGGATCTTTCATTGTTTATCCTCTTTGCATTCATTTGTTTAAGTGTTGTGGAAATATTTTGAAATACAATCACTTTTAAGGAGTCTTAAGTCTTGTCTGTGTCAAATTTTTTTTGTCACTTATTTTGAAGTCTTTTCTTCATATTGCACATTCTAACAGACTCTTTCAGATTCCTGTAGGTCTCATCAACTACTTTTTAGGCCGACTGCTTCTCAATAGGTCTGTACTATCAAACTAACTAGCACTAACTGTTTAACTCACACATGTACATCTTGCTCACCTAGACAAATGCAGATTTACATTATGTCACAACGGAAGGTTTTTGAGATACTATTGAACATAAACACAGTGCATTGTTGACAAGGTGGCTGGGCATAACAAACAAAATTAATCAATCTGTATGTCAACAAAACACAATCAATCACAAGGTCACCAGTAAATGACAAACAAGCTTGGCAATATAATGTATCAGGCTAAATTCCACTAAATCATCAAAGACAACACTAATCGATAAATCAAGCTCTTAAAAAAGTACTCGCACATCAAAAGTAATCTTAAACCATACTTTTTTTAGACCTTATTTTTCCAATGCCGGCATCATTGGGAAACAAGAAAAGTTTTGGTAAACAGGTCAGGCTATTCTCACTTTTAACCGAGACTCGGGACATTGGACCAGTGGTTAGAGTGTTCGCCAATAGCCCGGGAGACCTGGGTTCAATCCCAGGTCGAGTCATACCAAAGACTTTAAAAATACCACCTTGCTTAACACTCAGCATTATAAGGTACGGTTCAAGGGTAAAGTGGAGCAATCCTGGGAATGGAGTAGCGCCCTCCCCTACACCTTGGTGTAGTAGCTATCGAAAAGGGAGCCTTCGGGTCACCCTCGACTATGGTCGCTAACTACTAACTTATTCCTACCAAAACCTTTCAAACTGAAAGTTTGGCTTCATCTGAAAACTGAAATATATTTCCTAAAATATATAATACTTCAGTTATTGAGTATTAATTGATAATAACTGAATTAAGTCAAGTCTACAAAGAACACTAACAGGGAACATTGGATTAAGAACAAATTTACTATCTATAGCTTGCATGAATTAAATGTCATCCACTTTATCAGTGTTTAGTATTTGTTAGCTTAGTCCAAGCCAAAGATTTTACATTTATACTTTATGATGAATATACTTAATAACAAATCACTTGCAAAATGTAAACACAAACCATTATTCTATGGCAAATTTTCTTTGAGATTTCTCAATAGAAACTCTCAAAAACCGGCAATTCTATTGCAGTTGTTAAAGAATTGATACTCACTATAAAAGTAGCATCTAGGTGCCAGTGGTGTAATGGTTATCGTCGTAGGAAATGGACATGGCGACACGAGTTCAAATCCTGGACGAGACTGATTGCATTTCACATTGCACTAATACTCTTGGGAAATGTATGAATCCAATTATTCTCTCTCCAGCTATGGGTAAATAGTAGGGCAGACTGGGTTCTTCAGCCTTGGTGAGGCAACTAGTCTAGGAGAAGGAAAACTCTGAATTCAAACCTGTTAAACTCCGCTTAAAAAAAAAAAAATTGACTTTGTGTCATACCCTGCCCGAGCGGAGGGGTTGGTAAATATGATAAAAGTAGCATCTAGGGTGAAATATTCATTTTGGGGGTGTAATGAGAAAAGTAGGAAACAGCCAATAACAATACAAAAAGGCAGATTGGTAATTGTATAATCACTAAAAAATTTTAAACTTAGAAGGAAAAATTTTGAATGATTTCATTTTCTGGAATAAACTATTTAGATTTGTTAATGGTTAGAGTGTTAGCCATTGGCTCAGGATATTGAGGTTCAATTCCAGGTCAATCATACCAAACACTAAAAAAATAAAAAAGGGTACTTGATGCCTCCTTGCTTAACATTCAGCATTATTAGGTACAGATCAAGGGTAAGTGGAGTAATCCAGGGAGAGGAGTAACATTCTTTTCTACACCTTGGAGTAATAGCTTTTGGGTTGCCCTTGACTATGGTTGGCCAACTTACTTATATTATAAATATTACTTGATTATATGGTGTTTAGAATTGATTTAACCGAGTCATTGGATAATGTTTAGAGTGTTCGTTAATGGTCTGGGAGACCAGGATTCAGTCCCAGGTCGAGTCATAGCAAAGACTCAAAAAAAAAAAAAAAAAAAAAAAAAAAAAAAAGGGTACTTGAAGCTGCCTTGCTTAACACTCAGTATTGTAAGGTATGGATCAAGGGTAAAGTGGAGCAATCCGAGGAATGGAGTAGCACCCTTCCCTACACCTTGGTGTATTGAAAAGTGAACTATCAAATCACCCTCGACTAAAGTTGCCAACTTTACTTTTTTTTTTTACTTAGAAGTGATTGTGAGCAGAGGATTTTTAACAAAATTAAACCATTAAAATTTCTTATTGTCCCTAAACCTTAAATTTGTTGACAATTCATGTGATGTAAAAGTTCAAAATTTAATTTATCAGATTCTGTTTGTAATATAATTAAGGTTGGTAATTAATTATATTAGTTAATTATTTTATTTGTGGTGATAAATTGCAGGTTGGCTAAAATCTTTAAGTTGAAGTGTTGATTGCATTGAAAAGGTTTTGTGTGCACATACCACAAGCAGATATCAGCTCATGTCAAAATAAGGTTTTGTTTTGAACATGGGTTTGTAGACAGGATGTTGAAAAGTAAACAAATTAAATGTATTTTGGCTGACTTAATGATAAGACAACATAATACTAAAAGTTAATGATGTATTCTTAGCATCATTATTTAAGGAGAATAATTTGTGGTAGACTCAAGATGATGTCTGATCTTGATGAGAGAGCTGTTATCAGATCATTGAAACGAATCCCAATCAGTCTAAGGTTCATCTGAAGGTGGAAGCAGAGGTTCAAGTTCACAAAATAGGCCATTAGATAAACAATTAACAAGTCAGGTTTCAGGAGGAAAAAAAACTTGAAAAAAGATTACTTTGTCCAACTCTGAAAATAATTCATACACAATACAGATTGGAATTTGCAAGACTTCATCAAATGGACATGGATTGGCTGAGGATCCTCTTCACAGATGGATGACCCAGATAACCTCCAGTATTACTGGATCCACTATTACAGAAGGAAACCTTTTGAAAATAGAGGAGAAGAAAGTAGGCTCATGATTTGAGGTATAGTAGGATATAGTGAGAAGATGACAGTTTGTTATCAGACAGCTAAACACAACAGGATATGTGGATATGCAAAGAAATACAAGTTTGGGAATGGAAGGTATTCAAATTGGTCATCTATAGTTCATGTTAGAACAGGATAATATTTCTATTTATGTTGGAAGTGTAAGACAATGATTTCTTTAAGAACAAAATTTACATTTTGTGGTCTGTATAAACAAAATCCCAAAAGCCTGTCATTACTGGCATGACTTACAATTACGAAAGGAAACTTTTTGAAAGCATGTGAGATGGTGGGTTTAGTATTTGATGTAAAATAAAGTGAGAAGATGAGATTCCAGTTAATATTGAATTGTTTATCTTATTAAGAAAGATATTGTTCACTAGTAGGATTACCTAAAAATACCACAACTAGCTTTTTCAAGAAAAGGTTTGGTTTGGTTTCTTTGTTTAATGGCATATCAACCTTTGTAGGTTATTTAATGTCAAAGCCATTCTCCTAGTAGAACAGTAGTGGTACTATTTAACCCATAGCTGGGAGGATAAGGGGGTTCATACCTTTCCCAGGGGTATTTGCCTGAAAGTGAACGTAATAGTGTGACTGGAGTATGAACTCGCTTACTACGATTCTGCAGTCCATCGCTTTAACCATTACACCACGAGGACACCCCCTTTTTCAAGAAAAGAAGTTTGCTAAAAAAAAAAAAAAAATTCCTAGAATCATCATTTTTCTTTGGCAAACCTCAATAACAAAACTTGCCAGTGAATATAAACAATAAATTCAGACATAAAACAATATAAATTCAGACATAAAATCATATTTGAAAATTAAATTTTCCAACTTCTACTCCTGATTATTGTTCTAATTTATCAGTTTTTAGGAAAGAAAGTCTTTCAAGTGATGACATCATTTTCTTTTTTAAGTAGAGGAGATTAAATTGTAAATTGAATTATCATGTCCAGAAACTCTAGATTTTCTGGTTATGATAATTCACTTTACAATTTAAACTTTTTCAAATATTTTGTTTACTTTTGTTTCTTTTCAGTATTTGCCAAACATTTTTGGGTGACAATTGCCAATCACAATTTATCTTGACCTTTGAGATCAACAATTCAAGCTTTTAGTGTTCAGCCTCCTGACTGTAATACCAGTACATCAGATATTTGAATTGAATAGAGGAAGGGGATTCCAGACAAATCAATTTATTTTGATAGCAAATCTTTTTTTCAGTTAATAGTGTTTAAATTTAAAAAGGTTATAACTGCCATCACAGAGGCATATTTAAATAACCAAAGCAATTTACAATTAACATTTTACACAAGTTATTTACTAGTAGATCTTGTGAAAATTTCATGGGTTTTTGATAATGAAGATTATACATTATCTCTTGCCTGTATTTTTTCCTTATCCATTTTTAAAAAATCTAAGTGTGATACAAACATGGATTAGTTCTTTATAAAAAAAAAAATCCCAGAAAGAATGTATATATGTGGTGCATTCAATAAGTTTCCAGCCTTTTTTTTGTACAGGCATTTAAAATTGTCGTAGACTCTTGAAATTTCACTATGTTATTGCTATACATCTTATGAGATGACTGACTGATTTTTATGATTTCAGCTTCAAATGAACAGCTGCAGCAGGAATTGGAATACACCCGACTAAAGCCCGATTGTCACAGATGGTGAATTTCAAAAATGCAATCAGGACGTGAGGACACTTTAGAAGAACAATATGCAATAAAATTCTGTTTTAAACTTGGAAAAATGCCACAGAAACATATGGAATGCGTCAGACTGCTTTTGGAGCATCTTGCATGAATCGAGCATCAGTTTTTGAGTGGCATAAGAGATTCAAGAAAGGCACGGAGTCTGTAAGGGATGAGAGGTGTGGCAGGAGTAAGGAAGTCAATACACCAGAGTTGATTGGCCAAAAGGTTAGGGTTAGGGTTACTATGTTGAGGTTTTAAGGGAGTTCAGGAAGAGATTCCGTCACAAGAGGCCAGCACTCTTCAAATCGGGTCAGTGGCATTTCCAGCAGGACAATGCACCAGTCCACAACTCCATCCTTGTCACAGACTATTTGACCAAGATGGGCATCAAGACAGTTCCTCATCCTCCCTATAGTCCAGACCTTGCTCCCTGTGACTTTTACTTATTGCCTAAGCTCAGAGGCTGTTGTTATAAGACAATTGAGGAGATGAAAGAGGCTGTGATAAAGGTCATTGACATGCTCACACGAGAGGACTTAAGTGGTTGGAATTGTACAACAAGTGCATTGTAGCCGGAGGAGATTACTTCGAAGGGGACAAGAGTTTCATGTGTGTACTATCAATAAAAGTGCCCACATGAAAAAAGTCTGGAAAATTATTTAATGATCCTCGTATATATATATTTTTTTTTTCTATATCTTTTTTTTTTTTTTTTTTAGCAAAGTATCAAAATTACAATATGCTAAAATTCTTTATGAAGACAAAGAACTTTAAGGCATTATAATTTTTATATCCATTCACTGGACATTGGCATAATGGTTAGAGTGTTCGCAAATGGCCCAGGAGACCTGGGTTCAATCCCAGATCAAGTTATACCAAAAACTCAAAAAAAATGGTACTTGTTGTCTCCTTGCTTAACACTCAGCATTATAAGGTAAGGATCAAGGGTAAAGTGGAGCAATCCAGAGAAAGGAGTAATGCCCTCCCCGACACCTTTGTGTAGTAGCTATCAAAAAGGGAGCCTTCGGGTCACCCTCGGGTACGGTCGCCAATTTATATATATCATTTCATCCATAGATGACTTTTGATATTCAGTTAGAAAATCTACTCTCTCTGTTGGTATTTAACCTCTCACTACCACCACAGTGTTGGTATGTAATAAGTTCAGTTTAATGTGGTGTGTCCTACAGGAAGCAAGCCTCATGAGGCCTGTCTCTGTCGTCACCATTCCTTTACCCTCTCTCAATGGATATGTATTTTTTCCTTTCACCTGATCTTTGTTTTTCTCTAGCTTTCTTCATGTTTATCTTTCCCCAACTTCTTTCTGGTTTGATATCATTAGTGACAGATTCCAGCAGAAATGGGTAAATACAACATTCTAATCACATAGAAAAGCAGAAAGCTTTGTACATAAAACCCCCAAGTAATACTAACTAATCGTTGCAAATAAAGTGTTTTTGAGATATTAATTGTTTTTCGTTAATTACGAGGAGGGATTCAATTTGCCATGTAAATGTCGAGTAAAATGCCACCATCGGTGGCCACAGTTCTACACCGTACAGCACATGCAGATAAACAAAAGAAAACAAGTAATTATTGAAGGAAATGAACTTTGAAAAAAATAAATAGATAAAAAAAAATTAATGATTATGCTGCGCCAGGTGGATTTCACAGCCGGGTTAACGTCCGACGAGACCTCTAAGCAGGCGAAGAATTGCATAGGAGCAGCTACTTGAATCTCTCAATAATTGCTGATCATGCTGCGCCAGCGGTCGATATAACCGACCCCAGAATAGCACCGTGGCAACTTCATACTGCCTCTAACCGATCAATCGCGCATGTGTGTATATAAGCACTGTTCGGGGGGGGGTGCATTTTACAAGACATTAACATGGCAAATTGAATCCCTCCCTCATAATTAACGAAAAACGATTAGTTACTATGAGAAAAAGTCTTAGAATATTGAGATTTTCTTAAAAAAACATAAAATGTCGAGGATGCGACGAGTATAGAAATGATTTTTTAAAAAATCAGTTTTTGTCTATTATTTCAAATTTAAGCATTACAGTTCTTTAAAAATTTCACACGCCACAGTTTTTCCAGAATCAGATTTTTTAATATTTCATTTCTGCAGCAAAACTTTTTAAGTCCGAAGTTTTTAATATTTTAACAGTGATAAAAATATGAAGCAAGGTAAAAAAACGATTAAAAATTAAGGGCGGTAATTCAGGGCTTGAAATGCTACATTTTTCGAACGAAAAGCGATAGTCAATTTATTTCTAGATTTGATAAATAAATATATTTATACTTTCACTTTAATTAATATTATTATTATTTTGCCCGACAAAATAATAAAAACATTAGCAAATTATTTGGAGGGAAGAAAAACATTTTATTTCCTTCATTTCAAAGTTGATTTCATTTTATTTTTCGAAAAATTAAATATTGAATTTGATGGAATTTTTAATCACAGAATCTTAATATTATTAATTCTATGAACATGTTAGGACCAAGTTTTGGTTAAAACTATTTTTGGTCACATTTCAGTTGTGATAAAAACAAAATATCCCCCCCCAAAAAACAAACTAAAACATCCTCGTGTTCCGTTTAGATGTGTTTACAAAATATTAAAACATGAATAATATTTACTAAACGAAAATCAAATAAGAATGTTTATGTTAATAAATGAAGTGAAAGAAAATCCAGAATTTGGCAAACCTGAACTACTTTAAATTTAAATAGGATTGTTCTTTATTTCAGAACAAATCATGGTAAAGGAAAATGAAAGGGAAATTAACTGTTTTAAAAACGGGTTGAAAGCAACAAACCTTTGTAAAAGCAGCCGAAGAAGTTCCTTCTTCCAGCATTTTATTGAACTCTTCATCTTTGCATAGTTCTTCAGGATATCCCAGATCATTAAGAGAATCCAAAATATCAGATTCCATCGAAACCGCCATTTCAATTGATTTTATAGGCAACTTGACGTGCCGGTGTTGACGAATGAATTGTTCCCAACAACAATTAGACTGATGTAGTTCAAAAAATGAGTTTTACAAGGATTAAAAATCAGTGTTTGTAGTTTTTAGTTGAAATATCGTTAAAATCTTTGGTGTTTTCGGACCCTATCCCTATCTTTTTTGTTATAAATATATTGTTAATAAGGATTCATAAAAGTGACTCGCACCAATTGTCTTAAAGGTGAACTATATTTATCAGACTTGCCACCAAGTCAGATTTGATATGAAGTCATTTTGGAGAGGGAAACAACACATAATCTAAACTCATGAGCAACTATAACAAAAAATATTTGGTCCCATCGGCATTTCCCTTTGAGGAACCAAGAAATAAACTAAGCCTTGCTAAGCAGGTATTGCCGGGGAGAAGACACTCTGGAACCAAATTAATATAGTCTTAAAGACGAAGAAGTTATTGTAGGGCACAACATAATGTGACTATTTGGAGTTGAGGAGGAAGTCTACTTATCAATAAAAATACATAATTTAAATATTTCTTTTATGTCAATCAGCACAAATACATATAAGAGAAACAGAGGTAAAGTTTGAGCATAGGCACCCAACTCTAAAAATTTTATTTTATAATTTATTTATTTCCCCCTAAATGACTTTAACGTTAGTTAATGGTTTTCCACTGGAGTTTGAGTGACAGCTAGTCTCCTCAAGTCTCCAGGACTCTTCTGAGTATTCTAGCCGATTTCAATGCTGAAGTTTGGATGTATGAGAAATGTACTCAATTCAAAAAATATGCTTGGCTTTATCTCTGCTTAGCCCTAAAAATCTAGCAGTGACTGTCAGGCTAGGCGAAGGGGTAGAAAAATGTATTAAAAAATAAAGGAGATGAAAAAGATGGAAGGGAAAGCTTACTTTGTATCTGAAAGAGAAGAGTGTCTATTTTCCTTAAAAACAAAAACAACCATTTCCTACAAAGTAATTTATTTCAAGAGAAATAAACTTTATAAAATCCGCCTTTGCATATTTTCCTCTATGCTTGTCGAAAACATTGAATAAGGTAATAAAAATAAAATACATTGAAGTAACGACAATATTATAACAAAAAAAAAAAAGAAAAAAAAAAGAAGAGAATAAAGAAATATAACGACTGACTTGCTCAAAGCAATGCCGTCAACCACCTACAGTTGATTTAACTTTTGTTAATGATAAAATATCTTTCTTTGGTATTTTATGTCAAAGTTCTTTTCTTGGTGTCTCCTTCTTGTGTAGAATCAACCTGGACAACCGTGTTCTTCTAGTTTCCTTTGTAGACTTGTTGAAAACGAAGTTTACTATGTTTTATGTGAACTTCGAGTGAACACCGCTTCCTCCTCTTAGATGAATATCTTTCTATTTCAACATCGAATTTTCTTCTGTTGAGCCTATAGAGGCTTTTACCACATCTTCTGACCCGGCCAACAGCTTCTTTTGTTGGCAAAAAGTCCAATAATACCGCCTCCAGACCTTAGACTCACTCAACTTTCTTTTGAAGGGGACAGCACACAAAAAACACAGTGTGCTGTAGGCTAATTGTTTCAACCAGTAATAATAAAAACCCTTTAAGGAAAACGGGTTTAGCCTAAACGACTAATGGGCCTTTTTTCAGGTCACCTTGCTCAAATAACAGTCGGGGCAGTGGATAACGGCGCAACCTCAAAACATCAAATCATCAGATTCGAGCAGATATTAACTGCCGAACTTACAAATTTCAACAGAGAGTCTCCACTCATCTTATTTCCAACTCTTCCAGTCCATATACCAATCCTATGGTGACTGTACTGAGTGTGCTAATTACAATTGGTATCACCGTCACTTTCATGTTCCATAGTTTTTCATTTCTCTAGCAAGGTCTAAATGCTTATCTCTCTTTTTACTTTCTTTCAGTTTTACACGGAGGTCAGCCAGGACGGTAAAGTCCACTATTCGGTAGGTTCTCTACCTTTTGGTCGTCTGGCCGAAATTAAATGATCCGTTTGTGTCTCAAGATTCCGAAGAATTTTGTGCATCTCATTTTCTAGGACGGATTCTAGATTGTGCATATACCATTTGTTCGTATGGACAAATTAAACTTCCTGCACAATTCCCAGTGGATCATCTTCTCTACCCGATCGTGTCTAGTTTTATACTCTCTTTGCGCTAATTTACTGCATTCGCTTCTTATGTGTCACGTGGTCTCCCACTGAGAGAAGAGAAATAAGGAATTTCCACTACCATCCGTGTTTGAATTAGCAAGCCGTCAAAGAATGATCGTTAAGAGAGATAGCAATGTAGGTCAATCCTCAAGTAACAAATCCAGGTCAGAATGGAAATCAACAGATGTTTGTCCTTTGTGACCGGATGGGTGAAGAATGGGGTACAGGGACATATAGTAGCCCTAACGAATCGCCTGACAGGGGAAGGAAGAAGATAGAAGCCAAATGATTGGCTAGAACCCTAAGGCGGAAGTGGGAGCTCCTTCCATCAGCGGAAATAAGAAATAAGAAAAATCAGTTTTTGGACAGAGGTCGCGGTGAATGGATCTAATGCCAAACTCCGGGTGAAGCACCAGAACCGGGATTTGCGGAACAGTAGTTGAAGTGATAAGATATCTTGAAACTACCGCCGAAATTACCAGGGGAAGACGGAAAGTATCTTGGACAAGAGGAAGCCATACCTTCAAGCTAGAACTAAAAATAACATAAAGTCCGTTAGCCCGTAAAAGAGGAAATATTCTCCACAGGAATCCATCTGAAAAAGATAAGTAAACTTTAAGACTGTTTCTCCTTATATCCAATTATATACTCTCCCCCTCTCTCTCAATTTGAAGAAAGACTAAAGAAGAAAGAAAAGAAAAGAAGAAAGACATTTATGTTTATGTACTATCCGTTAATAATATAGCCGACGCGTTGAATATTGTGTATCCGCGTGTGTAGTAAAAAGATTGATATATTTTAATGTTCCCACGTGTTGAAGTTGTTCATTTGTATCGTCTACTATCAAAGTTGCTATCTCATGTTTCTTTTTCTGCTTCTATTCGCCTTATGTTATTTTCGCTTAAATTGTCCTATATGAATTGCTTTAAAAATATTACACGGGAAAACCGGAGTTGTCGACTACTATAATTAATATTATTACATCTAAACCTAGAGGTCCATATCTTCCATTGTTCTAGGGGAGGAAGAACTAGTGGCCTTGGTGAGTGTGTGAATAGTGTGAAATCTGGAAACCCTTTACCAACGGCGGTCAGTCTAGCCCTAAATTAACCCCCACATAATATGCCAGTTCCTATATGCCCGAGAAAGGACTCTGAACACGTGCAAAAAAATAAACTCCCCGTTTGGTGATAACAATATTTAAATGCACCAGTTCCCACACGCTTTTAAATGGTTGCTCATCCAGGGATCTTTTTATTTTAATTTGCCGTCACATATGTGATTGATCATTTCGTCTTTGTCACCACATAATCTACATTTGCTATTTTGTTGCGTCTTGTCTATTTTTGCTTTGACATAGTTAATCCTTAAGGCGTTGTTTTATGCTGCAATCAGAAGAGTTTCAGTTTCTCTCTTAAGGTTTCCTTTCTTAGTCATGTCCAAGTTTTCTCGTCTGAGATTTCGCTTGTTTGTTGCTTGAAACGTCCATACATTCTTTCTATTTTTGTTTTTTGGTTATTTTTATTCTGTTGATGTTTGTTTTGTCTGTATAGTTTCTGGTTGCTGTAATCAGTCTTCGTCCTTGCTTTTTTATAGTCTTCTAGTCGTGGTATCGATTCATTGACGCTATCTACAATGTTGGTAAGTCCTCTTCCTCCTTTTTTTTTTGTTGACATATACAGTCTGTTTACGTCATCTCTTGGGTGTAAGGCTTTATGCATCATCATAAGTTTTCTTTTTCTCTGATTCATTTATTGAAGCTCTTCTCATGTCCAATTTAAGATGGTCCCGATTATCTTACGAAGAGGACAGCCCTGGTGTTCATCCCTTTGATGAGATTTCTGCTATGTAGTTTGGTTTCGAGTTGTTTCCTCGTTCTGAGATATTCCTTTTTTAATATTTTTCTTTGATCTCCGATTCCAATATTCCTAATAATTTGTAAATTTCTTTTTCTCCTAGCATTCTGATTTTTTCTTGATTTGGTAGTTATATTTCTTCTGTCATTTGTCGTTTTCCGCTTTTCATTATTAGTATGGCACATTTTTCTATGCCCAATTCTATCCCTATATAGTCAATATATGTTCTCACTGCCTGTATTAGGGTCTCCAATTCATTTTCATTTTTAGCAAACAGTTTAATGCCGTCCATGTAGACTAGGTGATTGATTTTTTTTATAAAGTTTGTATCCGCCCACGCATTTCTTAAGTATGTGACACAGTGGGATAATCGCTATTACAAATATTAATAATCATAGCATATCACCTTGGAAGACCTCTCTCTAGATTTTCACCTCAGCTAAGCTTTTTTTCCCTTGCTGTTAGTTCGACTCTCCAGTTTTCTATTGTATTCTCGATAAACTTTATGACTTTGCCCGATAACTTGTACATTTTGAGACAGTCTATTATCCATCCAGCTTTGCGGGGCTGTAGTGGGTGCATGTAGCGAATGAGAGTGAGTTCTCGTCCGTATTTTACGGGTATTGCTCCCAGGTTTAGTTCCACCACAAATACAACACAAATTTACAAGCACGTAAAACAAATGGAATATGTCAACAATGAACATTAAGAAACAAACAATTTAATATTCATAACACACAGGAATGAAAATAAATGAGAAACATAATGTGCGAGTGGTCTTTTGTAGAAATACAGTTATGGCCAGTTAAATAAAAATAAGATTGTTCACTCGTGTGTGTGAGTTTAAATGTTAATAAAGTCTATTAAATAAATGGTTCCATGGTTGGCCGAAGTAAGTTGGATAAAAATAATTGTCTTTACTTACATATGTGGGTATGCGTGTGTGTATATGATTGATGGGCCGTGAGTATAGGTCTTTGCTTTCATTACGTCCACACTGTGTTTTTTCTTAAGATTTTGGCGACAGTGTGTCGCAATGAAGAAAGAAAGTTCACAAGCCTTTCCCTTCAAATCTTAAACGCGGCTCTGCTGCTGGTTTCATGACTTCTAGTGAAAAATCTTTTTGGGTAGTGGACGGAATGACTTTTTGATCATGGAAGAAATGAATTGAATGACCGACAACTGACCTGGTTGATTAAATTCTTCGTTATTTATACTTTAGTAGTGGATCAAAAAATAGTTTTATTGCAGGTCCTAAAATTTAAGCGCGTAGACATTTCTTGACCAATCAGATTCGTATTTTTACTTATTTGTTTTAGAGCCTAAAAAGTTTTCTGTTGATTAGTTTCTGATCCGGATTTTCTAGAATGTTCTTATTCTATGTTTTTAGCTGATTGGTTGAAAAATTTAAAAATGTAACTTTAATGCCAATGCAGTTTTGATCCCAAATTTCTCGAATGTTCTTATGTATGTTTTTGTTGCTAATTTTAAGGCTAAAAAAATGTATATTCTATAGGACCAAATCATGTTTTTTTGTAATCAATTTACGCAATAGCTAGATTTTTCGGCTCGTTTTGCTCTCGTTGAGGATGTGTTGATCAATGTATAGTAGCTCTCATTCGGATATGTCTACTTCTTTTAAGCATCTATTCATTTCGATAGTCAGTCTGTCGTGGAAGGAAGTGAATTTTTCAAACCAGTATTCATGTATACCATCATGGCTTGGCGTTTTCCAACTTGAACAGCGAGTCTTTGGTTTATTGTCTGAAATCTAACGCATCTTTCCCAGATTTCTATCATTCTTTTGCTATGCCCTCTTTGAGTAGGGTTGTTCCTAAAATAACAGAGAAGTGCAAGTTTGTTGTCTTTCTTAATCCATTTTCTATGTTGGTATCTCTGGTTTATGTGTTTACTTAGGTCGTCGTTCGTGTACCTGAAAAAAGAACAGCCAACATTCGCAGGATGACGTTTGATCCCATGTTGGCTATCAGGGGAGCACCTGCCAATCATGACACCCAGACCTGTTATCTGGATCCCATGCTGTGTAATATTTCGATTTCTCATGGGTAGTATATTGTGGCAATATCTGACCCAGACGTTTAAAATCTGCGGCCCTGTCACAAATGTGACGAAGTACTCTTTAAGTAAGAGAACTCTTAAGTAGGTTTCAAAAAATATAGTTGGGCTGTTTTTTTCTTCATCAATAGACGTCACTCTTATCGATGGGTAGCAGTAGTTTTCCGACTGAACTATTCGACCCTGGCCTTTGAACTATGAAGCTCTTCCGCCCAGCATCTGGTGAGGCTCGCCGTTGACCAAACTTTGGATTTATCCACCTCAGTTCATATCCATCATGCTGCTTCCCACGACTTCTAGTGACATGTATTCAGGGATTTTTAAAAAGTTTTCACTTAGTTAAAGTCCTGCTATTTACTGTTTTTTCTATTGTTCAACCCAAGAGAAATTAGGAGCCATGTGTTATAAAATTTAACTTTTCCATATCATTTCATTGTGGTTATTGGCTTTAACATGAACATGTTGATCACTAAATTAACAGTATTTGCCTTTTTATATTTTACAATCCCTAACTTTGAGACAATGAAATGCAATTAACAAAATAAAACATGACTTTGGTTCCAAATAGTTGAAGCAAAGACAAATTTTGAAATCAATTGTTACGGCCACCGGCCACGGTAGGATTATAATGCAAGGACTACTATGAGAATCGGAAGTGGGGCAGGCGATTGGCGAGCCCTAGCAACAGTGGAAGAAGCAGCCGAGAAGGGGCAAAGGTCTTGACCCGGATAAGAAGACATGCCATTGGTCGAGGTAGGGAGGGCGCTTTACCGCCAAAAAGAAACGAAACCCAAAAAGTCAGTTTCAAGCTTCGCCAAGGAAGAGAAAGGTCGCCTTTTCACGGGGTCCGGTGAAAGGGGAAATTCGGCCAATAGAAGCCGTGGCTCCGTTGAGTAAGAACTTGAGGCTCAACGCAAAAGAAAAGGAAAACAAAAACTGGTGCCTTGCAACTCGTTAATAGGAGATTAACGAATAGAAGAAAAAAAGAAAAAAATTAACAAAAGAAGGGAAAGATAAAAAAAAGGTTAGTCAAAATTTTTATCAAGAATAATATACGTAACCTAAATAAAGGTCCGTATCAAGACTATTCCAAAGAAACATTTTTGAGGCTGTTCATCATCAGCTAGTTTCGGCGGAAAACCTATTTGTTTAAAATTTGTATATCCATATTAACGACGAAGAAGAGAGACTCTTGTTCTTCGGCGAAAGAAAAAAAAAGAAAAGAAAGAAAACGAGGAAGTTCCCTCCCTTTAATTATAAAGGGAAAAATAAGATGTGGATATAATTTTAAAACAAGTTGAAAAAAGAAAAAAGAAAAAAATACTTTGTCTTATTGGAAGGACCTAGGCAGATACTGTTGGGAGCGACTCGTCCTCCATATTTCTGTACATGTTTTTTTGTTGTATTCGTTTTGCTCTTTGTTTATCTGTTGTTACAGTTGTGCTTTCTTTAAAATAAAATAAAAATGTAAGAACGATACATATATAAAGAAAAGGAGAAAACCAACTGTGCGTCATATTGTTTGTCCGGTTCAGAATACCCCACGTATTCATTCACATCACGTTGACCTCTTTAACCTTGAAACACCCTCATTCGTCCGTGGTCTTAGTAACCCACAAATAGGACATCGTCCATATCTCGAAAAATTAAAAATACGGGTGGAAACCCGTAACACAATACACACAATTTGTTGGTTTTCTTGTACATAGTAAAGAGTGGCGTTTTTTCCCTTTCTTCTGCTGCTTAGGCCTCGCTTCTATTTCGAACGGTGGACCTCTCTTTGGTGTTATTTTTTCTGAAATTTGATCACCTGACGACGAACATTTTTTCCTTTTTTCTTCTTTCCTATCTTTCTATATTAAATAAATAACTTACCCCCGTTTTCACCCACATCGCTTAGTAACTATTTCCTATACTACTTTTGCGTTTAATTTAGCAATATTATTGTCACGAGTTTTTCTCAACAGCGTTAGATGGTCTTTTACTGGAGTCTAAGATATGTCAAGAAATCTTCTGAGTATTCTCACCGATGGTCACTATTCATTCTCCGATTTCCAACTATTCTACCCGTCTTTCCAAGCCCTTGGGGACCGTCACAAGTGCGCCACTTACAATTAGTATCACCGTCAACCTCATGTTCCTCAGCTTTCTTCGGCAACGTCTAAGTACTTGTCTATCTTTCCATATTCTTTGATTTTTCACACTGTGGTCGACTAGAACAGTAAAATCCAATGGACAGCAAATTCTCTTTTTTGTTAATCATCACTAAGTCTGGTTTTCTGACCGGGATTAGGTGATCTGTTTGTATCTCAAAATCCTAGACAATTGTATGTGTCACATTCTCCAGGGCGGATTCTGGTTTGCACATGTACCATTTGGTAGTATGGTTGAATTTCAATTTCTTACGCGATTTTCAGTGGATTATTTTCTCCACCCAGTTGTGCTTAGTCGTAAATTCTTTTTGCGCCGTACCATTACGGGTCTCAAATAGAAGGTTGTAATGTTACTGCACCAAATAGGACGTTGTACCGTTACACACCAAATGTACGGCTGTAACCTCGCTGTGGGTAAAGGTGACAAACACACAAAACTCTTAATTCACTAACACAAAAGTTTATTCGCAACAACATTTTTTAAGTAGTTGTCGGGGAGAAACAAACAAAGTATGAAAGCTGAGTCAACCGCCTTAGTTGGACAAAGAAAAACATGGGATCATGAGGAGAGATAGAGAGAGAGCAGACACCGGACTTGAATTTTCTCTCTGGTTTTCTATTGCAATTCTAACGTACGTATTTGCTGGTTTAATCTCCACAGCTGTGCGTTTGGTATGAGGCTCCTTTTCGGAGTTAACCCCAAAATGGGGGCCACAACTCTCGGCCGTTTTTACATTGATTGTCTTTACCTTATGGCATCCGACTGTCAACTAACATTCAAACCCGAATCGTCCCCTTACTTTCGCCTGGTGTCGGAGGGAGGAACATATCAGTTTCCGGTGGTTCCATACCTGCGCAGAAGATTTGTGACCTCCGATATTTTTCTAGTCATTTTTAATTACCGTAACCGTTCACCTGTGACTAGATGACCTCAACAGGTGCTTTGGTCCGACTCCTCTGAGGTCAGCTGGCCGTTCCATAGACTCTGTGTCTGTTTTTTCTTATTCTAAGTTTTTTTCTTCTCTTTCTCCTTCCCCAAAAATTAGAGTCCCGTTCTCTTTATAACTTTATAACTACCAAAAGCCTCTCAATCACGTTACAGCGCTAGCTTCCTACATTTACTTATAATATGATTAATGGTTTCGTCTATATCACCACATACCCTACACTTACTATTCTGTTGGGCATTATCGATTTATTTTTAATATAATTGGTCCTTATGGAGTTGTTTTGTTCTGTTTTTAGAAAAGATTCAGTTTCTCTCTGAAGGTTTCCCTTTCCTAGCCCTGTCCAAGTCTTCTTGTGTGAAATTTCGCCATTTTGTCGCTTGAAATATCCATACAGTTGTTTTTCTTTCAATTTCTGTTTCCTAGTTATTGTTGTTCTGTTTGTCTTTACGTTGTCAGTGCTGTTACTGGCTGATATAATTAGTTGTCTCTACCTGCAACGATTAAAATTTTCAAATTATCAAAAAATAAGAATAAGAATTCCTCTAGCAATAGGTTAAATAGTACCACTACTGTCCTTCTACAAGGATAGCTTTGGAATTAAATAACTCACAAAGGTTGAAACGCCATTTAATAAAGTGAACCAAACGAAAAAATAGAAAATGACTTTTAGAATAAAAAAAAAGAAAAGTTATTTCATTAACTTTTACATTGGAAGGGGGTCGATTTGCAATGTATGTCCATAATAAAACGTTTTCTGACTTTGACTCAGGGGTTTTATTTTAGCGTTCCTTTTGAACACTCAAAGATGATATTGGCAGGAAGTAACAATGTGCACACGCATTATGATACGTTTTAGCTCTCCACCCAGTTACATAGTCGTTTTTATTGTTGAATGCCACGCTCGAATCGAGACTCATGCGCGGTAGTTTGAAAAAATGACTTGGATTCCGTTGGCATAATCTTTGAGAGGCGTCACAAGCTTCGGGGGATAAACACAGCCTTCTCTCACTTTTAGACGAAGAGCAGGTGCTGCCTAGATACAGTATGTCTGTATTTTGTGGTGCTTCCGGGTGTAATAGAAATAATTTATTTCCCTTGCACTAGAACTCTTCAATAACGTGACATCAAGAAACAAAAATAATTTTCTACACCATTCTCTTATATATCTGACGGTCCGCACACACGTGTACAATATCGGTTCCAATAAAGTCATGAACCGAACAGTGTCTTCTTTATCCTGCTTTTTACACAATATATTACATTGTGTCAGAATGTCGTGACCCGCTCACAAACCTAAACAGATCGGATTACTCACACCCCTACAAACACAACATCCTGCTACGACCGGAAATGACGAAGCCTTTTACGACCCTGACCTGCGGCTACAGCTACGAAAAGGCAATAAATTTCATTTTATAACATTTACAGAACACATCTGCCAAAAGTAACTCTATTAAAATGGAGTGTATTATCTTCGGTCGTCTATATCAGGCTAAAGAAGGACTTTACTTTCACGACTAATTTTGATTGACGAACTTTCTATCTGCGTAGCCCAGCAGCGTGACATAGCGTTACCTTAATATAAACAAGGCTCCTGCGGCGAAAAAAAATTCAGAGGTCGCATGACGCTCCCAAGAGCCCGCTCTCAGAGCGAGGCTTCCCAAGGCTGCATCCTACATCTCGCGGTCGCATTCGCCTTGCCTAAAGGCTGAATCCCACTCGTGATTGCATTCGCCTTGCCTCAACTAGATATGGAAAAAGGTCCTTTTAAGGACCATTAGTTATCCATTTGTCCGTTTAGCTGCGCTGCGCTAAAGGCACGGGTTAGCCTTTATCTACCGCTTCCCTATCTGCGCAGCGCTAAGGTACCGCCAATCTTAGCCGCGGCCTCCTGGCCTGTTCGCTCGATAGTGCACAGCTTTAGCACGGCAAAGCCATAGCTACCGTCTCCGATACGTCTGCACAGCTTTGGCACGGCATAGTCTTAACTAGCGTCCCCGATACGTCCGCATAGCTTTGGCCCGGCAAAGCCTTAGCTACCGTCTCCGATACATCCGCACACCTAGGAACACGAAAAAGCCCTAGCCTTACCGATTCGCTCGCTCGACCTCGTATGTGCTAAAGCCTGGCAAACCTTGGCCACGGTTTCCCGGTCCGTTCACTTGGTCCGCAGTTCTAAGACACAGTTAAGTCTTAGTCACCACGCTCGCTCGACCCTACGCGACCAAGCTGCCAACACCAACTCTGACCACGTCGCTCCAGCAATGCAGCATCCAGTCTACGTACGACTCGCTGTACGGGCTAGCAACCCCCCCGGTTAATCCAATATACTTCAAATACTGGGACATCGATCTATCAGACTCGACCGACATCAGCTACCCGCATCGAACGTCCAGCTGTACCTCTACGACTCGACCAACGTCAGCTACCCGCACCGAACGTCCAGCTGCATCTATCTACGACTCGACTAACGTCAGCTACCCGCATCGAACATCCAGCTGTACCTCTACGACTCGACCAACATCAGCTACCTGCATCAAACGTCTAACTGCACCTCTATGACTCGACCATACCAGCTACCGACACCAACCATCTAGCTGAAGACACAACTACCATGAACTTTACATACGCCCTTGTAAATACGACAATAAATTGTCATCTTTGTTATATTTGTTACCTTCGCCTTTGTTTCCTTCATTGTCTTTTGGCTGTCATTACTCGCACGCTTAACTTAAATCACTTGCGGGGTCGACGTACTTATCGGCTCCGCAACAAGAAGCGAAGAACAACCGCCAACTTAAATGAACTGGACCAGCAACGCAGAAGAAAACTTTACGACCTGGTTCCTGAAATTCGAACTATACCTTGTGGCGTTAGAAAAACGACGAAGAGCGATCATGTAAAATGTGTACTATTCCTACACGTAGCCGGTGAAAAGGCCGTTGAAGTATACAATGCACTTACGTTCACAGAAGCGGAAAGGAGTAATTACAATGCTTTGGTTCGCAAGTTCAAAAAATCTGTTGAGGGCAAAAAAAGATTTAGCTCACGAACATTATGTCTTTAATAATAGAGACCAGAAAGAAGGAGAAACATTGCTTTCTTTCTTAACGAACATCACATTATAGTCCGAAAAATGTGGCTTTAACCACCTAAAAGGCAGCCTGATGTGCGACTGTTTAACATCAGGCGTGATCAAACGAAGGCAAAATTGAGAGATCTAGTCGACCTGGACTTGAACACAAGAAGAAGACTATGTAAAAATGACGAAATCACAAAAACCTACACACAAGACAGAGAAGACCTAGCAGTACACCAAGTAAAGCATAGACAAGGATGCCTGCAGTAAAAGAATGTGTACAAGAACAATTCCAGCGATGACTGAGAGATACAGGAGCATGTGAATCGAAAAAAAAAAAAAGAATGCGGAAGATACAGCCATCAATATCCAGATAGAACATGACTTGCTAAAGGACAGACATGCATAAATTGTCAAAACGTCGGACATTTAAAAAATATGCCGAGAGAAGAAAGTCCACTATATCAGCTAGTCAGAACCAGTGCGACGAAAACGCTATGGAGAAGAAGACTCACAGGGGACAACAAACTTGAAACTACAAGGTCGAACTGTCCTATTGAAACTTGAAATGGGTAGAATCGTAAGCATTTCACCGATGTCATATCACAAAAATGAAAAGAAAACATAAAACCAATAAAAATAAGGCTAACATCATATGCTGGCAACAGAATACCAATTACTAGAATAGCAGGCATTCCTGTCGAAGGAAAATGTTTGTTATATGAAATTTGTTTTATCATAACTCCCAGAAACGTCCAACCTATACTAGGGAAAGGTTCGTGCGATAAACTAAACCTAATTTAGTGAGTGAACATTATCTAAAATATAGATATAAACAACATTGTATCTACTTATAAAGAGTTGTTTAAAGGAAAAGGATGTCTGCCGAGACGAGTACACATCGAACTAGCACAAGACACAGTACTCATTATAGAAACATGCAAGAAAATTCCGTTCGCCATGTACAGCGAAGTCAGTATAGAACTTGATAGAATGGAGAAACGAGGAATTATTAAATAAGTAACTCAACCGACAGAATGGGTAAGTACAATGCATATTGTGCACAAATCAAATGGAAATCTAAGGTTCTGCATGGATCCACGAAACCTGAACAAGGAAATCTTCCGAGAGCATTTTAAGTTCCCAACACGTGAGGAGGTAATAGTAAAAATGTCAGGAGCAAAAATATTTTATAAGTTGGACAGTTTAAAAAGACTATGGCAGCTTCAATTGGATGAAGAAAGCGTTAAGCAATGCACATTCATCACACCGAAAAGTTGATACAGCTACCAACGATAACCATTTGGAATATCGTCAGCGTCTGAAAAATACCATATGGTTAATATTCGAGGGTATGCAGAACCTGAAAACCTCAATGGATAACATTGTGATTTGGGGAAGTTATACAAAATCACACCAAGTAACAGTGAAGAAAATCTTTGATATCTATAAGTCAAATAATGTAACTCTGAACAGAGAAAAATGCCTGATTGCTGTAGAAGAATGAACATTTTTGGGTGACCGACTCATGGCAGATGGGTTGAAACCGGACCCAGGCAAAGTAAAACCAATTGTAGAATTTAAAACACCAAAGGAACATGGAGATTTAGCAAGGTTTCTAGGCATATTTAAATACCTTATCAGACACAGAAAATATTTCTCAACGGACATTTCACACGAGGAGTCTACTGACACCTAACGTTGTTTTCATATGGGGCCCAGAACGTGAGAAAGAATTTAATGAATTAAAAAGATGCTATTGTTGCGGGACCGATAAATACATCGATCCCGCAACTATTTATGTATATGAAGTGGTTGACAGAGGACTAGACAATTGACAAGGACAAGAGAGTAAGTTTAAAATGCTAAGCCTTTATTATGCAAATCGTGTGCATGGGGGTAGAATCGCTGTTGCTGTATTGTTATATTGTCATCTACAGCATCATAACGACACAATAATAAAGACAGACGCAGGAAGACTTCTTTAACAAAATATTTACCGCTCACTTTATTGCAAGGGTTCGAAAAGGGTTACTCAAGTTTTGCGAGTGAGAGGGAGCTGGAGACCGAACAGAAACTGCAATATTTTGACCCCCACTCTTATAGCCGTCAACGTTGTGTCTTTCTCGTTCTCCTGATGCTCAACCGGAGGCCCTGGGGTCCACTCTGCTGGGTGCTGGCTTTCTTTACTGCATCTTATCAGCATCTTCTCCGGACCTCAACTCATCTGGGCCCTAAGGCCCCTTCGGCCTGATGTGGCTTTCCCTACCACACCGCGTCTATAACTCCCTCTCCAACTGTCTGCAACTGCCACTTGACTTCTGCTTTGACTGAGTTATATAATAGTTCAATGCCCACTCGATCGCCCACTCGATCTTTGAAATCGCATGTTTGATCGTCATCAAGCGGAAATAACTGTCATGCAGTTCACAGGTCACTCTCTTCCGGTGCGTCAGTCTATGAGTGTACCATGAGAATTTTTTGCCTCGTCCCATTTCATCAGCCAATTTCCGCCCACGCGATTTCCTCTCATAGCTGCCATTAGAATGTGTCACTTCCTTCCGATGTATCACCTTGGAATGGCATTTTTGGTCGGGTCAAAGGCCAAAATACAACATTATAATGTCTGTGTAGTCTCTGCAGTGTTGAAAGTCGGTGCTGTCGAATGGCGTAGACTCTGCTGTCTATAAATTCTTAGTGACAGAGAGTCTCGAAAATTAGAATGGTCTCGCTGCTTGGTGCAGATCGTAGGTGTAGCTGCATGGTCAGGAGACAGTCGAAAAGATGGACACATATGTTACTGAAGCTGGATGATTGATGTCTCGATTATTCAGTCCTTGGTTAACCGGAGGTGTCAATGCAGCATTGGAGTGCTGATGACAGTCCGAGCAAAATTGTCGCTCGTGGACTGGATGCTGCAGCATGATCTGGTCTGCAATGGAAAATGCTGGTACTAGTCAGTAGGTGTCTGCTGCTTGGTGACGCAGGAGCTGGTCTGCAAGTGTCTGCTGTTTGGTGATGCCCGAATAGGTGTTGCAGGTTTGCTGTAAGTATGGCTGGCTACTTGTTTCGTCTCGTGGTATCTGCAAAGGAGTGGAGTGAGGACACCAGAGCTGATCCTCAGAAGACTTTCTCAAATTAACTCTTAAAAGAGATGGTTATGAATTTGGTAAATTTTTCTCTGAAAAGAGCTGTTTGAGAGAGTTTCGGTGGGAATTGGCATCATATTTATTGAGTCTACGGCTGTAATTGGTTGGATCCCACATCGGATGCTGGCAGTTGAGAGAAGCGCAAATCCTTCGCCTCTGGGTCTTGTATGCCCCGCTGCTACTTGCTTGGTCACTGACGACTATGTTTATATAGAGGTAAATGGCTGCGTATTTTATGGTTTGAGTGAAAGAAATTCTGTGTTACCGAAGATAGGAAGTATCTCTTAAATATTAGTAATAATGAGATATTTCATTATACAAGAGGAGCTTTTAAATACCACGTATTTTATTCTGTGATAGGAAACTATCTCCGAGTCAGTTTGCAGAATTGATTTATCTAGAAAAATAGTTGTCGAGTTGGCAACAAAAATTCCACTTAATACATAGGTATGACGTTGTTGTTAGCTGACATCACGGACGACTTTGCATTTTTTATAACGGCGGTTTTAGCTTTGAGTAGCTGGCAAGCTACGATACTATCATTAAAACCACTCATTCAGTTTCATGTTACCCACGAAAATTTCCTGCGACGCAAGCAAGACCAGATTGGGTGCCGTACTTGAGCAGCAACATGGAGACCAGTAGTTACCTGTCGCATATGTATCCAGAGTGGAGGTGCCCGTGGTGTAATGGTTATCGCCGTAGGAAATGAACACAGCGATTCGAGTTCAAATCCTGGACGAGAATGATTGCATTTCACATAGCACTAATACCCTTGGGAAAGGTATGAATCCAATAATTCTCCCTCCAGCTATGGGTAAATAGTAGGACAGACTATGTTCTTCATCCTTGGTGAGACAACTAATCTAGGAGAAAGAAAACTCTGAATTCAAACCTGTTAAACTCCGCTTAAAAATTGACCTTGTGTCATATCCTGCCTGAGCGGAGGGGTTGGTTAATAGGATGTATCCAGAGTGATAACGGAGACACAAGATTAATATGCACTGATAAAAAGAGAAGCCCTGATGATACAGTTTGCTTGAAAACACTTCCATCAATACATATACGGAAGACCAGTACAACAGGAAATTGACCACAATGATTGCTTAGCATGGCGACAAAAGATTCGACTTCAAGGTGCAAAAGTATGATCTGCACATCTGCTACCTCCTAGGAAAATCTATCCATCCAGCAAATACATTATCACGAGCAGCGATGGTAGAAAAAACGAAAAAACGAAAAAAAAAACAAAAACAAAAACAAAAACAAAAACAAAAACAAAAACAAAACGAAATAAAGCAAGAATTAGAATCACAAGTTGCAGAGATGATAAAGTATGCACTGATCATGGAAAAAAAATGAAAGAGATAGAAAAAAAGGCAGCATCAGATCCAGCAATATAAATACTCACAAACTACATAATGCATGGTTGGCAAGAGACAATTAAATAGTATCAAAAGGAGTCACAACCGTATTTCAATCCCCGAACTGACCTAACGCTTTTCCATAGCATAATATTATAAGAAAGATGCATCATAGTCCCTGCACAGTTATGAACTAACCTACTGGAAAAGATACATGCAGCCCATCAAGGTCAAGAGAAACGTAAACGTCAAACCAGAGTATCGTTTTTTTGGGGCTAGGTATAAAGAGTAGTACAAGATTGTAACTTGTGCATGACCTACAGAGACGCACAACCGAAGCAACTTCTTATTAGCCATGAAATACCAACATGAAAAAGTAGCTGTAGATATGTGTAGACATAATAACAAATAACAAAGATTACTTAGTAATAGTGGATAGTCACTCAAACTACCCAAATCTAAACCAGATACCAGATTAATCAAGTAAAGCGGTAATTAAAACGATGCAACATAGCTTCAGTTGATTTGGAGTAGCTGAAGAACTATTCTTAGACAATGGCCCATGTTTCGCATCGGCAGAATTCGCAGTGTCGTGGGACTACAAAAGAACATCATCATCGTTATATCCACAATAAAATGGACTAGTCGAAAAAACAAAACAAAACATAAAAACAATAAAACCACATATTAGGGAAGTGCAAAGACCCGCCATTAAGGTTACTAATCCATCAAACTACCCCAGGTGAACATCGATTATCACCTGCAGAAATTCTGATGGGGAGAAAATTCAGAAATAATCTCCCAGTGCTAACAAAACATAGCAAGATAAGTGTAAGCCTCAGTGTATAGGATTTACACTCCTATATCTTTAAAATGGCCGTGATACAAGAAAATTCTAGAAAATAGGATACTGATTCACTCGTTCCCGAAACAAAGATGATGGACGTCAGTAAACTAATTAGTTTCGAGAACCTATTGGTCAGGAAAATCACGTGATTTGTGCTCACAACTATGTCCGCACCTTTGATTTTATCTCGCTCATTTGGAGCCGATCACATGACAAGGGTTAGCCATATATACTCGCGACTTGCGGTCACTCGCTTTCTTACATTTTGACTTCCAGAGACAGCTTGGCTTTTCCAGCTAGTAATACACAGCTCAATATACGCAACATGGATGCGTATGTACTCTGCGACCTTTTTCTTTCCTGTTCTGCCTTTTCGGCTGGAATTGTTCCAGTCTCGTGCATAGCCGCAGACATTTCGTCAAATCCCGAAATAAACAAGCAACCCACATGGGGGAAAACACGTCTTTCTAAAATAAATTTATAGTCAACCGGACACTTTTAATATTTAGTCTTTCACCATAATATTCGTGTTAGTTACATACACACATGCACACACACATTTATTTTTGTTTGTGTTGCTTTCTTTTGAATGTTCATTTGTCCGCGTCATTTACATCATTTGCTTTTCAATAATGAGCCAACATAAATTGTGGGAGCAGCAATATATCCTGCAAATATACCCCAGAAGAGGAAGAAACAGAGAACAAAGCAAAAACTCCGTCTCGATTAACAGGGCACAAGGAAACTGGTATTGTTAAAACCAGGGGATTCAGTTGGAATACGAGGTCCTATAAAGAAAAGGTGGAGCGAGACAGAGACAGAGACAGCGCTAAGGTAGCACCGCGTTCATATAAGGTGCTGACAAGCTCTAATACTATACTACGACGGAAGCGTAGGGACTTAATAAAGAGACGTGGTCGTATCGTACCCGAAGAAATCTAATGGATCATCTACAACTAAAAAGAGAGGAAGAGCAGATCTTACCATCGGATAGAGTCAGAAACAAGATTAGCACTACCGACTGATAGAAAGCGGAATAGAAAGAGGCAATACAACCCAGCTGGACAATTGCGACGATCTGGTCAGAGAATACGCCCACCCTAGAAAATGAACTTATAAAAACAAAACAGAACTTTGTTACTTAGCTTAGATTATATAGATATAAAATAAAATAAAAATACATACCCACTTCCCCCCAAAAACTTAAGGGTGTAGATGTAATAGTTAGAAATAAGTTATCTCTCTTTTACTAGAACTCTTCAGTAACTTGACATCAAGAAACAAAAATAATTTTCTACACCGTTCTCTTATATATCTGACGGTCCGCACACACGTGTACAATATCGGTCTCAATAAAGTCATGAACCGAACAGCGTCTTCTTTATCCTGATTTCACACAATACATTACACCAGTTAGTAGTATTTAAAAGGGAACACTAAAGTCAGACTCAAAGTCGAGGACCGTTTTGAAATGAACGCATGGTGCCCAAATAAAATAATCTCAGTGTGATCCAGTTTGAAACGTACTCAGAAACTCTTAGTGATCAAACCGCTATGAAACGCGCCAATGTAGTTGCCAGCGCGTCACATGACGTTCCAACTCATTTTTCGGCCAATCAAGTTCATGCTAGCTTTTTTTCATTTTGTCGATCTGTCGGAGTCGGTCTTAGTGACCGATCCATTCCTCGACTCATTAACTGTAAAAGAGCTTTACAATATTTCTGAACTGCAATCCCAAAATTTAATCTTTTTTCCTCCTTTTCCTTTTCCCACTTTTCAGATAACTGGCAAATTTCATTTATGATAAAATTAAAATTCTCTTAAATGGAAAACTGGTTTTGCTTCTTCACGCTACTACGTTTTATTCATTGCCATTTTGGCGTCCTTTCTGCAGTATCAGAGATTGTTTTCATTGCTTTACTTTTTGTGGCTCTAACCAAACCAAAATGTCTGACAGATCTGTGCTAAGGGATTTTGCAGCAAATCCTCTTGAGCCCACTTCAATTGGTAGGCATGAAACTTTCTAACCATTGCTTCGACATTTTACCAGCAATGCATCATATTTCGACTTCTTTCTTTCGTGCGCTTCGTCGATATGTTCTTTCCACGTCACAGTCAATTCCCTCATTACAATATTTTTTCATTTGTTCAAGAAGAATATTAAATCTGGATGCTTGGTTTTTTTTACTATATGGTGTGGAAATATTAATGTTGATACTAAATATACTCTTAATTCCCTGTCAGTTGCAGGTGACAGGATGTTTGGTTCGGGATTTTTCGTCTTATTGGGTTTCGTGCCATCCATGAGGAATTCTATCTCAATATTCCCTGTGTTAAATTTATTTGTGCAGATGGCTGTACAGACTATATTAGCAATAACTTTCAAAACCTGCTAGCGCTGCCAT
Source organism: Sepioteuthis lessoniana (assembly GCA_963585895.1). Lineage (NCBI taxonomy): Eukaryota > Metazoa > Mollusca > Cephalopoda > Myopsida > Loliginidae > Sepioteuthis > Sepioteuthis lessoniana. Next base: position 124,167 of record CAUZXS010006494.1, read on the forward strand.
CTGCAACGTCCTTCTGCAAGTGTTGTTGGACAGCTGCTCAAGAAATGTGAACTCGTACATAGACAGAGGCCTGTTGCGGAGGCCAGATAAATATACCGGTCCCCGTAAACTTTTGAAATATAAGTGATTGACAACGAATTAGGTAAGAATGACAAAACAAGGGTGTTGCTTCGAAAGGCCAAATTTTATTATGGCGAATCGTAAATCGAAAAAAAGCGTACGGCAAACAATCGCCGCGGCCAGATGGTGATCGTTGGAACAGGATTTAGTCGCTGGAGCAGGTGTGGATAGGTGGTACAAGACGGGTATTCGTTGGATAGGTGGTCGCTGGTTTAGGACTGGTATCTGCTGGTGCAGTAAAGAGGTCGCTGGTTCAGGACTGGTAGTTGCTGGTGCAGGGAAGTGCCCGCTGGTGCAGGAAAGTGACCGCTGGTGCAGGACGGCGGTCGCTGGTGCAGGACTGGTGGTCGCTGGTGCAGAACTAGTAGTTGCTGGTATCTGCTGGTGCAGGGAAGTGGCCGCTGGTGTCTGCTGGTACAGGAAGGCGGTTGCTGGTGCAGGACGGGCAGCTGCTGGTGCAGAACTGGTTGCTGGTTCTGCAGGAAAATGGTCGCCGGTGCAGGAGTGGTTGTTGCCGCTGCAGTGAAGTGGTTGCCGGTTCAAGAAGGTAGTTGCTGGTGCTGTCTCAAAGAGTATTAGACTTTCTGAATTAGACCTGAAAAGGGCTGTTAGATTGAGAGGCTGGTAGTTGTATCTGCTGCATGGTGCCGTCTCAGGAGGTGTTTGGTAAGACTTTCTGAGTAGCCCTGAAAAGGGCTTTTAAGCTGAGAGGCTGGCAATCTTCCTGCGTCGTCTGTGGATGGAATCGGGACGTCTGCTTTAGTGTAAACCTTGAACAGTCCTCATGGGCAGCTGCTGCTGATTAGGCTTCAGTCGTAGAACGACCAGGGAGAAATTTGACTTCCTCCCACACCCGGGGCTGTCCCCTAGCCCAACTGGTTCGACCCGGTTTGATACCGCTGCTTTTATAGCTAGCCTCTATCACTACGCTATGTGGTCTATGTTGGGTAACCTTGCTTATTATTAAGATATTATAGTGAGAAATTTCATTCTAATTCGACCATGTGTTTTTAAATACAACCTATTTTGTCCATTAGTTGAAGACTGTCCTTAGAAAAACAGGCTGAATTTAACATTTAAAGAAAACGTTTTGTGCGGAGCAATTTAGTCCCTTAACGTAAAATTCCTAAATACTATTGGCTGACGACATCAGTGACTCATCATTTTTTTTAGGAATGGGGTTTGTTTGTTTTGTTTTCGTTTAGGTTATGAGTAGTCGGTCGACTACGATAGGCCAAAACATTTTTGGGAGGAATACTTGCTGCAAGCTTTAAAATTGCCTGGTAGACTAGATTTGTCTACTTTCATTAACCATTTTTCTAGGTTGTCATTTGTCTCTAGTTTTGTTACGGTGTCTCTTAGGGATTCGTCAATACGTTAGTCCAGACTCTTAATTGGTTTTTCTTGTAATGTTGGGTTAAATTCCCCTGACAATTTGAAACGCTCTTTAGTGTTGAATGGTTGTTAGTTTCCATAGCACAATAAATTAATTGACAATACAAAAAAATAACGAAACTTCTTTGAAGACACAACAACGAAATGTTTATTATAGTAGCAGAAGTAAACGAGTCAGAGTGAGAAAAGGTTCTTTTTGGTGTCACCGGTTAATATGTTGGTCCTTGAGTTTGTAGGAAGTGTGTCACTGTAGCAAGTAGTTCGTGTGACTGGCCGCAAGGCTGGTTCTTCTGTGTGTGAAGCTCGTAGCAGCGTGTTCTTCAGCGAAGGTCTTCTATGTGGAATGTCCGTAGCAGAGGATGCGAGAGAGGTATGTCTTGGCTACAAACTAGGTGCTCTCTGCCTGTCGGCCGAGTACCAAAAAAAGCTAGAAAAATAGTTCTAAAGAAGAAGGAATCAATGCGCTCTACCCCTGATTGGTCAGTGTGTGGTCGAATCGCTTGGCGGGGGCATTGATTCGTGAGAGGAAATAGATCTGTGTCTGCAACAGCTCTTACTCGTGTGCTTTGCCCTTTTTAAAAACGATTGACCGAGACTTTGGATGCCATACTGGAAAAGAAACACAGAAAACTGTGTGTTATAAATAAGCGTATGGTTGCAAGGAACGGACAAAACACAGAGTTGCAAATCAAACAAAAAGACAAGGGAAAAATTTAACAATTATATTAACGAACAAAAAACAAAAGGTTCAAACAATTGTGTTAGTGAATGTCTGTGCAAGTGAGAAGAAAATGTTCGCAGTTGTATTGATAGGAACGAGTTAATTTTAGGAAATTTGATGCATGTTGAATGGTAGTGAAAATTGAGGAGTAAAATGTTCCAATATTTGTGTTGGTAGGGGTGAGTCACAGACTTACATGGTCAACCAAAGTTTATGTCGATAGGGAAGAAGAAACGTCGTCGGCGTTGAAAAGGTGGAATGTAGATGGGGGTGGAGATTCTTTGAACATGCGGCTTCCATCAAAAAATCGTAGAAAGAAATTTCAGACGGGTTTGTATGATATTGAATGTTGTTGGCGTTACAGTCAATGTTCTTCTCTTGAGGTCTCGGAGCCGACTGACTTTTGAACTTTCGTTGACCATTTTATAATCGCGTTTGGCTCCAAAAAACTTTGGAGAGGAAACTTGCTGATTGGGTAAAAAAGAAAAAAGAAAGAAAAGGATCTTTTAAACTGTAAATATAAAGTTACATTTCAACCGGAAAGAAGCGCGGAGCCTACTTGTGCAGCAATGTGTTTTATTCATTTTGGTTTCGGCCATCGTTTAGACAACATCCGGTTTTTGAAATGTACGTTTGTGGTGTTTTATTTGAGGTGTTTATTTATTGTTTTTTGCTTGTGAATTAGTTCGGAATGTATTTGTAAATCAGAAGGGATTTATGCATATAACACGCGGTTACCTGTTGCTTATGCATCCCGTGCAATAACGGAGACAATAGGTTAATTTGAACCTTGAGAAAGAGACGCCCTTGCGATACAGTTTGCTTGTGAACACTTTCATCAGTACATATATGGAAGACCAGTGCAACTTGAAACTGACCACGAGCCACTTGTAGTCAGATTTAAAAAAGCACTGAACGATTGCCCAGCACGGTGACAAAGGATCAGACTTTAAGTATAAAAATATGACTTGTATGTCAGCTTTATAGCAGAAAAGTTCATGCATGCAACAGATTCATTGTTACGTGCAGCATTGACTGAAAAAATAGTGAACACAGATAACACAGAGTTATCATTGAAACACGGGTGACAGGTGTAATAAGATATATCACAGACGAAAAAATGAAGGAAATAAAACAAAAGACAGTATCAGATCTAACACTAAAAATTATATAATGACCAGATACAATAAAATATTGCAAAACTGAATCACAACCTTATTTTAACCACAGATTGGACCTGACACTGTTCCTGATATAATATTAAAAGAGGAACATTTAATTCCAGCGCAATTACGGACCAATATCCTTGAAATGATACATGCAGTTCATCAAGAACAAGAAAAATGTAAACGCCGCCTAGAGAATCTGTTTTTTATTTTTTATTTTTTTTTAATATACAAAGATATTGAGGAGAGTGTCCCAAATTGTGACTTGTACTTTACTTGCAGAGATGTACTGCTGAAACAACCCTTTGTTGCGGAGCCGATAAGTGCGTCGACTCCGCAAATAATGTAAGTGTTTTTACGCGTGAGTGTGTGTGGCCAAAGACAATGAAGGGAGACACAGAAGGCGAGATAACAGATACAACAAAAGTGACGATTTTATTGCCGGAATTACAAGCGTGTATGTAAATGTCCGGGGCGGTTGTATGTAGTCTTCAGCTAGGATGGGTTACGTCGTTAGCTGGTATAGTCGCGTTGTAGATGTTCGCAGCTGGACGTTCGACGAGGGTAGCTGGCGTAGGTCGAGTCGTGGAGATACAGCTGGATGCTTGATACTGGTAAGCTGAGATCGGTCGAGGCGTTGGATGCAGTTGGACAGTCGTCACGGGCAGCTGAGGTCGGTCGAGTCGTTGCGGAAAGCCGAAGTTGGTCGCTGGTAAATCGATGTCCCGGTTTTTGACATTTCGTTGGTATGGTCGAGTCGTGGTTGCTAGCTCGTAACAGCGAGTCGTTACGTGAGCTAGTTGTCGCAATGGTAGGATAGTCCGTAACAGCGAGTCGTTACGTGGACTAGGTACTGCGTTGCTGGGGCAGTCCGTAACAGCGAGTCGTTACGTGGACTGCATTGCTGGAGCGTCGTGGTCAGTAGATCGATATCCCGGTTTTGATGGTACGTTGGGTTAACCGGGGGGTGTCGATCAGGTTGCTAGCCCGTAACAGCGAGTCGTTACGTGGGCCAGATGCTGCAATGCTAGGGTAGTCCGTGACAGCGAGTTGTTACGTGGACTAGATGCTGCATTGCTAGGGTAGTCCGTAACAGCGAGTCGTTACGTGGACTAGATGCTGCGTTGCTGGGGCAGTCCGTAACAGCGAGTCATTACGTGGACTGCATCGCCGGGGCGTCGTGGTCAGTAGCTATGGCTCTGTCGTGCCAGACAGCTGTGCGGGCGTATCGTTTACGAGAGCTATGGCTTTGTCGTGCCAGATAGCAGCGCGGGCGTATCATTTACAGTAGCTATGGCTTTGTCATGCCAGATAGCTGTGCAGGTATATCGTTGATGGTAGCTATCGCTTTGTCGCGCCAAAGCTGTGTGGGTGTATCATTTACGGTGGCTATGGCTCTATCGTGCCAGACAGCTGTGCAGGCGTATCGCGGCGGTGGCTAAGGCTATTTCGCGCCAAAGCTGTGCAGACATATCGAGGTGGTGGCTAAGGCTGTTTCGCGCCAAAGCTGTGCGGACGTATCGAGGCGGTGGCTAAGGCTGTTTCGCGCCAAAGCTGTGCGGACGTATCGAGGCGGTAGCTAAGGCTGTTTCACGCCAAAGCGGTGTGGACATATCGAGGCAGTAGCTAAGGCTGTTTCGCGCCAAAGCAGTGCGGACGTATCAAGGCGATAGCTAAGGCTGTTTCACGCCAAAGCTGTGCGGACGTATCGAGGTGGTAGCTAAGGCTTGTGCGCCAAAACTCTGCATTGTCGAGCGAACAAGCCAGGAGGCCGAGGTTAAGATGGCATTATCTTAACGCTGCATGGATGGTGGAGCGGTAGCTAAAGGCCAACCCCTGCCTTTAGCCCTGCGCAGCCAAATGGACGAGCAGAACCGAGCGATGGTTAAGACCGGCTGGTCTTAGTGAGTCGTCTTCATGTTTGCCTCCAGGCCGTCTATTTCGACTGATCATTAATGACCGCCAGAGATGCACCGACCCGCAGAAGGTGACCTCTCGTAGCCCTTAAAAAGGACCGTAAAAAAAAAGGTTGAATCTGCCACTAGAAGTGGTGGTGAGGTGGGTGCAACCACGATAACGTAGGATCCGAGCCTCGTGGAGCCGAGTGGCTCCTGTGAGCGTCCGCGTAGACCTCCGAATTTTCGCCGCCTGAAGCCTTTTTATATGGAAGAAAGGGAACTCCACTTCTGTTGCGCCACATGGATAGAAAGTTCTTCTACAAAAAATGGACGCAGAAAATAAGTATTTCTTTAGCCCGGTATAGGTTAGCAAAAAGTATTACTTCCATTTTTATTGAATTATGTCTGGCAGAAGTGTTTTGCAAATGTTGATAAATATTAATTTATCCCTTTCTTAGCTGTAACGGCCGGTTAGAGTCGAAAAAGGGCTTCATCATTTCTGGCCGTACCTGGATGTTATTTCTCTAGGGCGAAATGTAATCCGATCTGTTTACATTTGTAGGCCGTTTGCGGCACCTTTATTAGCGATCAAATACCAACACGACCACAGCAAAAAGTAACAGTAGACCAATGCAGGTGTAATAATAAAGATTACCAAATACTAATGGATAGCCACTCAAATTATCCAGGTCTCTACCAGATACCAGCACAGAAAAGTGAAGCTGTGATCAAAGCGATGCAACATAACTTCAGCCGATATGGAGTTACTGAGGAAGTATTTTCAAAAAATGGCCCATGATTTTCGTCTGCAGAATACATGCCATTCGCAGCTGTGTGGGACTTCAAAAAGAAGACTTTGTCACCACTAAGTCCACAGTCAAATTGATTGGTTAAAAAATCCATAAAAACAATTAAAAATATCCTCATTTCTCACTAAAATTAACAGATAGTTAATATTAACCTTGCTGAGCTGCCAGTTGAAATGTATACTTGAAGCATAAATTTGTCCTTTTTTTCTACCGTAAATTGGATCTATTCTAATTGATCCCGGGTTAAAGGAAAATAACAATAAAAATTTCTCATTATATATGGGTAAACTACCAAATTTTCTATATACAGGGAAAATATTGGGTGGGCGGGGTGCTTTAGTGGGTGATTTCAAAGAGTATGTTCCACAGTTTTCTAGTTCAGATACTGATTCAAAAAGATAATACAGACGACACAGTTTTAGAAAACAAATTTATATAAGAGAAACAAAAGAAAAGAAAAGATAGGAAGGATAAAATGTTGCAAATTTGTTGTAATTTGTGGGAATAATGTGAGAGAGAATGTTCGGTAAACAAAGTTCTTTGAATTTTCATTGTATTTTTTGGTTTCATTGAATTTTTATTTGATTTTTCAGGTCTTGTTTAATTTTAGTTGAGTTTTCTGTTAAATTGACATTTAGTCGTATTCTTGGATTTTGTAGTTTAGTTGGATGTAAGTGAATTTTCTGTTTCGTAGACTTTTAGATGAATTTCTCAGATAGTTCCATGCCAATTTAGTTACTTTTTAATAGTTATAGGAGTGAGTGACACATCTTTCTGCGGGCTATTTATTTTACTGCTTCACAAGCTGGCATCCAAGTGTGCATTGAAGTTTTCAAGTTACTGTTGAAGAAAATGGTAGGAGCAGTTCTTGGTGCCTTATTGTTTTGGCTGACTTTTCCACTCTGAAAGTGCCAAAGTTGCTGTTAATTTGCCATGTCATGGTTAGTCTTATTCTTTTGTTTGAAATAAATTTTCATAGGTTGAAGAAACATGAGAAGTTGCCATATTGAATTATGAAGAAAATCCCAAAAGAATTTGAATTCTTATTGTAATGACAGCTATAGACAAATGGCGTTTCAAGTAAATTCATTTGAATTTACAAAAACTTTTTTTTTTTTGACAAATTATGTTTCATGAACTCCATATTCAATTGGTTTAGTTTTAATCTATCTTCTGACACCATGTTTCATTTACGCCTTGGGTTCAGTGTATGGACACAAACAGCGAGCGTGTACATACTCGTGTTTATTGCTTGAAAGAGTTCCAGAGAAGAGATAGGGTTAGTGTCAACAGGAGAGTTAATGTTCCTTACTGGAGGGCTCCTATCAAGGGAGATTCCTAGTTAATATATATATACATATATATAACCCCTTAAGTAAAATTTTGAATAGGAACACCTTTAAAATTAGTTATTCAAGTAGTAACTATATCTCCAAAATAATTTACAACCCCAATAAAAAAATTATTAGATAACTTAAGTTTGAGTAATCAGGAAACACATACCCCACCTTGTAATTGTAGAATTAAAGAGGAATGTCCAATGGATGAAAATTGCAACCTGGAGAATGTAGTTTACCCAACTAATATTTTCCTGAAGGAAAATAATCTTAATGAAAAGGCATACATTCGGCTGTCCACACTAAAATGGAATTTTAGGTATTATAACCATAAACAATCTTTCAGTAATCCATTATTTAGAAACCAAACTGTATTATTTAAATATTATTAGAAGTTAAAAGACAAAGTATTAACCCCCAAAATAAATTGGAAAATTATTAAAAAATCCTCTTCGACAAGTAGTTTGCATAGTAGGTGTAATTTATGCCAAGTGTTATGCCGCCGTGTGCCCAGCAGGCTTGCAGGGTGCTGTTTGTTCCTGTCAAGTCCACCAGTTAACGCAAGGCACAGATGTTGGCTGTGGTTTACTATTTAGTGTTACAGATATCACCAACTCCCTAGCAAAACCACATTTTAAAGCCCCTAGGCGAGTTATAGGTGAATTATTAAAGGTCAACACAGCTAACAGGCAAGCTTTCCCCCTCAAATACAAGGTCTTCGACAAATACAATTCTTCCACAACAAAAAAGGGATTTTGAACTGCCGTGTTTGGGTTATCAAGATTAGTAACAATATTCTTTTATCAAATAAAAGAAAGAAACAAAGAAAAAAACAATTCAGGTAAAAGTGAGGAGTGAGAAAGTCTTTCTGTATCTCGGAAGAGTCTCCATTAAAATATTCATCTCCCGGACAAGGTCCTTCATAAAATATCTTTATCCCCGGATGAGTCCATCATAAAATATCTATTAATGGCAGAAGGTAAGAATGTAGTTCGACAACGGTAGACAGTCCGCTTTCCTTCAGACTATGGGATTTAATGGCAGAGTTCATGCTCCAAATCTCCAGTTTATCATTTCAGTATGAATGCAGCAAGATAAAGCTGAATATACTTAAATTGTATGTTCACTTACTTGGAGTTTTTTGGAGTTTATTCTCTTCTCTTTTTTCTTTCATTATTGGGTTTCCATAACACGTTGGTAGAAGGATGCACGTCTTATTTCAGATAAGACCAGGATTAATTATTGTTCCTTTTCTCATGGACAAGTCTTTTCTTTGTGTATTCATGTCTATCTCACCTTGTAATGATAGAGAGGGGTGAAGGAGAGATGGCCTCTCCCACTTCCACTATTCTGTAATTCTTGCTTACTACTATTGTCCGCTGACGGCCAGAGAGTTGCAGCTGCCTCCCCCACAACCCGGCACATGTATTAGGGTGTCATATTTCTTTGTCACACAAGAAGAAAAAAATTGCATTTTGAAATATAAAGATTGTTAGAATTTATGAAATTGGAGAAACAAATTTATATTTAAATGTGGACATAGAAATGAATTCAAATTATGATAATAAATATTAAATTTACTTCTTAATCATGTTAAACAAATAGATAAATAATGGTTATAACACCTACACTTTGGCATATAAAGATCAATCTATGATTATTAAACATATAAATAATATATATATTAGTATCATATTGATCTTTTAAATTAAGATATCTTATCTAAAATAATATAGAAATTTATACAACAACATTAAAAGTCCTTATAAAAAAGATTTTTAATTAATTTGATTTATTGTCCCCCATAGTGAGTTTAAAGAGTAGAAAAAAATTAATATCAAGTTAATTCTACACCAATGCATTTTTTATATGGAGATAAAAATAAATCCAAAATATGATAATAAATATTAAATTTAAATTTTAGCCCTTTTATACAAATATATATAGTTATACTATCGACTCTTTGGTATATAAGGATAAATCTATGATTATCAATTCATTATGATAATTATATTGTATAATAATACAATTATTATAATAATTAATTGATGATCAAAAATTTATCCTTTATTCCTTAAAGCAAATATTTTTAACTAATAATTACATATAAATCTATACAATTATACAATGAGTTCTTACATAAATAATTTTTAATTAATTTAGATTAAAGTTTCCTTGAGTGAATCAAATGATTTTAATATAGAATTTAGATAAAATTCAATATAAACTTACACTGTTTCAATGTTGCTATTCAATTACATAAAAAAATAGAATTAAGATAATACAATTAAGTTCTTAGAATTATTTTTTTATATATATAGAAATATTAAAAAATATGTAAAAGATATTAAAAAGTATAGAAAATAAAATTTTTTTTTTTAAAAGTGAAGTTTGTTTATGAATAAAAAAGTCTGGGACTACACTAAAAATGAACAGATTAATTGATATCAAATTCATAATCTATGGGATTATCATAATCTATTGGATTATCATAATATATTGGATAATCATATTTGGTTAGCATAAAAAATTCCTTTTTTTTATATAAGTTGAATTATAATTTCCTAAATATTTTGCATAATGTTGAATATACACACTGGTCTAATGGTGAAAACTCCATAAAATCCTGTATTCTATCTGAAGATACAGTTACTTATTTATG
>CAUZXS010006495.1:0-45000 GCA_963585895.1 Sepioteuthis lessoniana
CCACAAGATCTTCATTCATATATATATATATATATATATATACTACCCTGAAGATGGTTTAACAAAAAAAGTTAAATATTAGCATATTATATATATATATAGATCAATACATAAATACAAGATGATTGTTGTTTTTTATATTTCTAATTCATTGAATTTATGTCCATTTTTCTTTAATAGATATCACTGTTATTTTTGCCCTATTGTTTTTTCTCCCTCACCCCACTTATTACCTTCTTCATGATTCTATCTTCTTTGTCATTTTATAAGGAACATAGCAATCTGGAAAAACTTGGAAGTGAAACTGGGAAAACTGTAAACCTGAAAATAAATTTAGACTGTGCAGACCTCAGCTGTGATTAGCTAGAATAATTTGAAAAGTCTTGGAGTCACTCAGATTTCAGTCAAAAAACACTAGCCAGTGCTGATGTAAGAAAAACTCATTAGGAGTCAAATGATAATAAAGTGGGGTCATAATCTTTAAATTGTTTATATGATTTCAAGAAAAGTTTGTAAAAAATCAAATATACTTTTAGTACACCCTGATATTTATATATTACTAAAATTTTCATATTTGTGTGTTTAATCAAAATTGAGCACTGTAAAGATTTTATGATATAGTGGTGCATTTAATCTTTACCATAATATATATAATTATTTCCCATCATTGTCCTCTCTCTTCATTTCTTTGTTTCTCTGTCTTTAAATTGAAACCTCATCTTGAAAAAATAATGTTTCAGCAAGGTGTAGATACCACAACTAGTGTGTGTGTGTGTGTGTGTGTATATATATATATATATATATATATATATATATATATATATATATATATATATATATATATACACGTGGTGCCTTCAATACGTTTCCAGACGTTTTTTGTACAGGCATTTAAAATTGTTGTAGACTCTTGAAAATTCAGTGTGTTATTGCTATACATCTTATGTTTTGTGTGTGTATATATATATATATATATATATATATATATATATATATATATATATATATATAATGTCTGTTTTGTCTATATATCTATCTATGATGTCAATACGTCTTGTGTGTGTGTGTGTGTGTATGTGTATATATATATATATATATATATATATATATATATATGATGTCTGCATGTATATTTTGAGTGTGTGTGTGTGTATATATATATATATATATATATATATATGTATATATGTATACATCAAGATGCCTACCGTAGTTGAGGACTACCCGAAAGCTCCCTTTTTAATAGCTACTACAAGGTGTAGGTGAGACCACTACTCCTTTCCCTGGATTGCTCTACTTTACCCTTGAAACGTACCTTATAATGCTGAGTGTTAAGCAAGGAGGTATCGAGTACCATTTTTTGAGTCTTTCTGAGATTGAACCCCAGTGTCCTGGGCCATTGGTGAACACTCTACTACTAAGCCAATGGACTGGTTATATATATATATATATATATATATACACAATGTCTGTATGTATGTTGTGTGTGTATATACTTATGTGGTGCATTCAATAAGTTTCCAGCTATTTTTGTACAGGCATTTAAAATTGTCGTAGACTCTTGAAAATTCAGTATGTTATTGCTATACATCTTATGAGATGACTGACCAATTTTTATGATTTCAAGTACAAAGGAACAGATACAGCAGGAATTGGAATACACCCTACTAAAGCCTGATTGTCACAGCTGGTGAATTTCAATTATGCAATCTGGACATGAGGACACTTTAGAAGAACCATATGCAATAAAATTCTGTTTTAAACTTGGAAAAAATGCCACAGAAATCTATGGAATGCTCCAGACTGCTTTTTGACCATCTTGCATGAAACGAGTATCAGTTTTTGAGTGGTATAAGAGATTCAAGGAAGCCAGAGAGTCTGTGAGGGATGATGAGAGGTGTGGGAGGAGTAAGGAAGTCTATACACTAGAGTTGATTGGCCAAAGGGTTAGGGTTACTATGTTGAGGTTTTAAGGGAGTTCAGGAAGAGATTCCGTTGGAAGAGGCCAGCACTCTTCAAATCGGGTCAGTGACATTTCTACCTGGACAATGCATCAATCCACAACTCCATACTTGTCACAGACTATTTTACCAAGATGAGCATCAAGACAGTTCCTCAGCCTCCCAATAGTCCAGAGGTTGCTCCCTGCGACTTTTGGTTTTTCCTTAAGCTCAGAGGCTGTCGTTATGAGACAATTGAGGAGATGAAAGAGGCTGTGATGAAGGTCATTGACACGCTCACACAAGAGGACTTCGTTGGGGCCTTCCAGAAGTTGTTGGAACAGTACAACAAGTGCATTGCAGCCAGAGGAGATTACTTTAAAGGGGACTAGAGTTTCATGTGTGTACTATTAATAAAAGGGCCCAAACAAAAAAAAGTCTGGAAACTTATTTAATGATCCTCGTATATATATATATATATATATATATATATATATATATATATATATATATCTGTCATTTTCATGCCAAGGTAGCTGGGGCTGTAGAATACACCAACTGCAACTCTGCAGAGGAGTAAGATCCTCTACACCCCTGTCCAACAAGTGTCCTGGATGAACCATCTGATGGTAGGACTCCAGTCACATAGTCCCCCTTTATTACCATTACTCCAATTGTGTGTGTGTGAGAGAGAGAGTACAAACAGGATTCGACATTAGGTAACCCATAAGGGTTGATATGCCACAAAGCCCAAACACCCATCATTATCCTCTCTCTTCTTTTATCACTCTCTCTCCCTTTCTCTCTCCATTTTGTGTTTTTTTTTCTTGCTAAATGACACTTATTGCTTCCTGCATTCTTTATTCTTCATCTACACTTTTTGCCAGCAGATCTTCAACTGCAATTAAACCAACACAAAAAAAACTGACATCCACCGATTCATCCCTCAACATCACCTGCCCTTCTAACTACTCCCACCCCTTTCCCCACTTCATTTACCTTTTGCATTGTCTCATGACTTCATGGTGTCAGATTCCTCCTGTGAGGAAAAATCTCTGGAGGTACTTGTACTCTTTCCCCCAGTCCCATACCTAAGTGTGACATCTTCACTGTCATCATTGTCTTTTTCGAAAATGTGGGGGTGGGGGTGACCAACTGTTTAATCAAGTGGGAATGTGGGAATAATAATCATAGATTTAATTACCACCTTCATTCTGGATTTAGATGACTCAGTCCATGTGACACTTTAGATTTAAACTGACTCAAGACTCAAGTTTACAACACTGAAGGAAGAGGCCAATGCAGTGTATAATTTAAATGAAGAAAAAAATACCTCTTACCCCATGACCCCCAAAAAAATTTAAGAAATTGGAGAAAATAAAATAAAATGATTTCCAATATGGAGTGATTACAAAAGAAATAATTTCAAAAATTTATTAGACCAAAACTATTTAAGATATTGATTTTTTATGATGCACACCTTGCACCATTGAAGTTTCCTGCAAGATTTTGCAGTCGATCAATATATACGCTTTTACTACTACCTCAATGCACATCTGGAGCACTAGATTGCTGCACAACAACAACCAACATCTTGTTAGTGAACAAGACTAGTACCACTGCTGAGATGCATTACCTACTCTACGTTATTGTGCTGTTTAGCAAGCGATGGGGGTGTTCTCATAGTGTAATGGTCAAAGCGCTGGACTGCTGAATTGTAGTCGCGCTTTTACATTCACATTATCTTTATTCTCCCAGCTGTGGATTAAATAATACCACTACTGTTCTGCAAGGATGGCTTTGGAATTTGATAACCCATGAAGGTTGATATGCCATGAAACAAACCAAAAGAAACCAATTAGCAAGCATCAATAAAGAGAATGTTCATATTATGACACAAAAGTGTATCCAGTGGAGTTCTAGTGCACACCACTTCATTGCCATTATTTCACACTGACCTGGAATGGTATTACCTATTTGGGTCCCATCTACAGGTCAAACAGACCAGAAATTATGAGTATTTGATTGGAATACTTAAAATCATATAATTGTGTTCAAATTATTTGTAATTCATGAAACTCTATAACCATTTGCTCTGCAGAGTTCCTTCACTAAAAAAAGGATATCCTGGGTATAACAATAACCCGCATCCAGTGGGGAGGCTCCAGTTCTGGAGCTCTGGGGAGTAGGAAGTACCCTTTTATCACTATTACTTCCAGGTCTACTTTGACCCAGAATTCAAGTATCTATAAGAATCTCATCTGTGGGTCAAAAGATAAGTGAAAATTTATTAGTATTAGATAGAAATACTTGAAATTATATAAATGTTTGCAATTTTCACATAATACTGTCTTAAGATGCTATCATTGTTTGCAAATTATCATTTGCTACTTGAAAGCATACAATTGCTTGCCAGAAATATTGACTTTGGCAACAAGGTTTGACATGCCATAAAACCAACTGACCAATCATCAAGAGGAATTCATTGACAGATCTCTGCTTTTATGTCGGATGTCAATTTGTCAGATTGCTGGTTGACTGCTATTTGTACGATGGTAGAAAAAAAATTGACTTCTTGGTAAATAAGTTGGTTTTTTTTTTTGTTTTGTTTTGTTTTTATAAATATCTACCTGCAAGAAGAACATTGTTGAAATTAAACAACTGTAGCTCTTGTGTACTGATTGTTAAAAGGAATAATATATATATATAGATATATGTCATGCATTCTTATCTTTATTTCAAGTACTTTCAAAAGTACTTAATGTTTAAGTGGTTATCAGGTTTTTTAACAAGTAGCACAGATATTAACCACTTCCATGCTGGGTAAAAGTTTTAAATATGTTTCTTTAAATACAGATGAGTATTTCCTATCAATTGTGTATATCTTCATCTAACCTTTTCCATTTTTTTCCTTTTTTAGGTAAGTGGCAATTTTCTGATCATTTGATTTATTATCAACATTCACATTGGTAAGTAATAGCTTCTTTATATGCATTTGTCCAGGTGTTTGTAGGGTGACACAGCAAGTCTTGGAGAAATATAAATTTATCTCAGTGATCCCCCTGAAAATTTTTTTCAGTCTGTTCATATGCTTCTCACTCTCTCTATTGCCCAGTCAGCTGGGGCTCTAGAATACACCGACTGCTTATCTGCCGAAAAGGTAAGACCCCTCCTCCACCAAGAAGGTGGTGCTATCTCATTAAATGGCAAGTCTTTGAAATTTGTAGACCAGTTCATATACCATTGCTAGCAGTATCTCATCTACTGAAAGTGACGTCAAAATACACTTTGCTGACAAATTATTGACTTGATCTTTCAGGTAGAATGAAATGGGAATTCTTCTAAGTTGTAGCCATGTCTCTACTACAGTATGGTTGCACCAGTTTGACTATAATAAAACTTGCTGGAATAAAGAACTCAGTGATATTCTGTGGTCTCCTACACAAGAATACACCTGAGATGGATGACCAGCAAAAACTTATATTAACCAGCTCTGTGCAGACACTGGATGCTGTTTAGAGGACCTGCCAAGCATAATGGCTAATAGTATATATATGGTGAGAGATCATCAAAGGAATCCATGCTGTCATCTTGCCTATGATGTCACAGTCTAGCATATTAGCCAGTACACCATGGAGACTTTTACCCCACCTGTATCTGCAGAGTCAACAGAGATTGACCGATTCCTTGGGTACAGTTGAGGAAGTATTGCCTGGAGGAGTGACCCTATTAGGCTGGATATTGGGCTTGATTTGTTTAGTCAAAAGAATTAGGTCTACTTGAATTATTAAGTATTTACTAAAGGTACTTGAAGAATGTATAATACAAGAGTTAGTGACACACACACACACACACACACACACACATATATATATATATATATATAATCATTGTTAAATTCTTCTACAATGACTATTTCCCTTTGTTTTTGTTTTTTGTTTGTTTGTTTAAACAATCAGTAAATGATTACTATGTCAACTTTTTTCATTTACTATAAGACTATTTTAAGGCATTTTGCATGCTAAGCTAGCAGACCATTGTGAATGAATTCTCTTCTACTTCCTAATTCAATGAGAGAAGTAACATTTATTTTCATTATTCCCAAAGAAGAACAGGAGAAAAATTCCTAATAGTAAAGAGGAATCCCCATGGCATAGTGGCTAATGTGTTGGACTGACATTATAGTAAGCAAGTTCAAACTCCAGTCGTGCTATTAGGTTCACTTTTGGACTTGTGCCCCCAGGAAAAGTACGAATCCACTTATCCTCTCTGCTATAAGTTAAATAGTACATCTGCTTGTATTCTGCAAGGGTGGCTTTGACATTAGATAACCCATAAAGTTGGATATGCCATTAAAACAAAGAAACCTCAAACTAATAGTTGGAGTGGGAGATGATGTGAGCACCAAAATTGACATTAGAAAATAAAAACAAAGGAAAGATAACTCGTATATATGCATGTCTGAAAGTCTAAGATCATTTTAATACTTATTGTAAATAGGGTCCAACCATCTAAAACCATAGAAAAATAAATATTTTTAAAAATCCAACTAATTGTGAGAGAAGAAGATGGTCTTCTATATGCTAAGCAACAAAAATTAATCACAAAAAATGTTTCCTTATTTTATTGATTCATTTATTTTAGATAGGATCAGTATGGTTCAGATGGGCCATGAACTTCTTGGCACTGATATTATGAAGAAAAACTGTTTATACTCCTATGAAGATGGAACTATCATAATCTCTTATTTCATTGCAATTCATAGAGAGAAGACATTCTTTAACCTCCTCTCCTCCTAGGCAGAAATACACATTACATTATGCAGAGAAACAGCATCTTATTTCATTTACGACATTGATTACCTCTTAATTCATTACAGTTTATTGAAAGAAGTAATTTTTAAGGCTTTAAGCCCATTATACTAGTAATACTTTTCTTTTTCCTCCACATCCTGGTATCACTTTACCAGTATGGAGATCACACTCAAATGGCAGAAGGTAAATTTAGGCTCAGGAGCTCAGTGCTCAACCTCTTAGACAGTCTCTATTATATGCAGAGAAGTTTGCCTGCCTGAGTTGATAAAAGGAACCACCATAGCCTCTTGTTTCATTTAATCAATATGTATCTGCTAATTCATTACAATTTATAATGAAAAGTATGTCTTTTAATATCTGAGCCCTAGATACATTGTGCTGTATGTAGAGAAGATGCATCTAATCTTACTGATAGATGGAACCATTATAGTTGCTTATTTCTGTGTGTCCATCCTCTCTCTTCCTCTTCTCGTCCCTTTGTCTTTCTCTCTCTCTTCCACAGATAAAATCTGTCCTCTAGATTTGTCCATGTTTCTCCTTTACAGAAACAAGAGAGCCACTTAGGAATCTAAAAACCCAATAAAATATCTTTTTTTGAAATCTCTAGCTCCACCCCCATCACAAACTTCCTCATCATTGCCCTAAAGTGTCTTCTTCTTCTTTATCCTGTGTCAAGTGTCACTCTAATTCTTCCACTTGTCAGCATTTTCAGCTGGAAAAAAAGATTTTTTATTCAAAAAGAACAAAAAAAAAAAATTGTTTGTTTTTAAAAAAGGATTTATGCTTTTATCTTTAATTAAATTTATTTAATTTTTTGTATATTAATTTATTTCTCCATAAAATTTCATTAAGTTGAATTTTGTAAGGTACAAGGACACTCGGTGAAAATCAAACTCACTAGCAGATTAGTGACTGTAGGCTCTCTTGGTCTCTCTCTATGTCCCCTTCTCTCTCATACTCTGTCAGTAGAACTTAGAATATGCTGACTGCATTTCCTGCAGAAGCATTAACGCTTCCCCTCCATCCAAATTTCTTGAACTCCAAACTGCATTTGGTTGAGAGAGTTTTGGGGAATATGGCATCACTCCTTTACTCCAAGGCCACTCTGATCCAGAGTAGTTCATCTCCTATCTGTTGGTCAAATAGATCTGTTTGAAAATTATTGATATTCGATATGAATATTTAATATCATATAACAGTAAATTATTTGTATTAAAAATAGTTTCTTGAAGCTATAATTGTTTACTAAGGATTATTATTATTAGTTACTTGAAACGTAACAGTGTGCAAATAAATTATTATAATTTGATAATTACTTGAAACCGTACAATTATTTGTATTAGATAGGTTGACATGCCTTTAAAATGAATCAATCAATCACTAAACTAAGCCTTCTCTCTCTTGTATATGCTAGTAATAACTTGTGGCTCAAGCTAGAGACCAAGTGACAGTAAGCCCCTTTACTCTTCAAAGTCTTTAGGTGTCCAAATTGAAAAGGTACCAACAAAGATGAACATATTTTCGTTTGAATAATTTCTAGATTAATCCTCTATTCTTTTCAAACCTGTCCAAATTGAATGTCTGGAATCGTTCTTGATGACCTTGAAGATTGTTAATGCTGTTGAAAGCATGACAAAAGCAAAATGGCTTTTTGTGAAATAGTAAATTTAGTTCAGAAGTGGAATTTTTCAATTTGAAACATTTCTTCACTCAAATTATTCAACTCTAAATGAAACAAATGTTAATTCAATCGCAAATTTGCTCTTCCCTTTCTAAAGACAATTTATTTATTATTATTTAGTTATTATTGTTTTTATTAATTGATAAGCCAATTTGCTGCTGATGTTTGCCTGTTCTTGTTTTAATAAAATGACACAGCTGGCAGTCACTTTTATAACCATGTCTTTTTTCTTTATGGTAGAAAAGACTGCCAAGTTCACCTGATGACAGATGACACTATATCTATTTATCTTTCTATGAAAAGGATGCAACACCAGATCAATTTGTTGAGCAGGATACAACTGGTTTGAATTTCACTTTTCCTTCTCTTAGATTGGTTGACTTACCAAGGCTAAAATGCCCAGTTTGTCCTATTTACCCATTGCTGATTCATGCCTTTTCCAAGGGCATTAGCATGAAATGAAATGCAGTCAGCATTTGAACTCTGATTCCATTTCCTATCATGATAATGGTTACTTGGATAGAAATAGGAATTTTAGTTTAAAAGGAATTTTGAAGCTGAAAATCAGAATGTCTTCATGTTACTATGTCTAATGAAATTTCATGGAAGGGGGAAAAAATAGTGCTGAAAAATATCTATGTACAATTAGAAATTTCTTTGTTTAATTGCACATCAAACTTTGTTGGTTACTTAATTCTAAATTCATCCTTATAGAAGGACAGCAGTGATCAATCTATTTAACCTGCTTAGAAGTTTAGTTGAATGTGTAGCTGTTGATTGGAAATAGACCAAGAAAAGCCTCAAAAGGAGAGTGGGTCAGTGGTCAGACAAACAGTTCAGATAGAATGTTCCAAATGCAAAGCATTATTTTATACTTTCACTTCATCATCTTCAACTTGACCCTCTTTTATCATCCGTCCCTCTCAAGTTATCCTCAAGACAGCTTCCATCATCTGCATGATTTGGTGAATGTAAATTTTTGCCGGTCAGTCTACACTGGTGTGTCCATGTGTAGTAGTCCATAGGAGAATGTCACTTTTCTTCTTTTTATATATTTATGTTGATAACATTTTATTTTTACACCACATCTACTGTCTTGGATTTTCTTTGTATTATTTTTATTCATTTTTTTATAGTCTTAAACTACTGCCTTAGTGCTTTGCTGCCTGGCAGGGTAGAATAGATGGAAAAAAATACAAGGGTCCTGTGTTTAAGAAAGTTGTTAATTTTTTCCCCACCACTACCAGAAGAAAATCACCTCATTATCACTTCTGCTTGCCTGTTGGTCACTTCTGCCTGCCAGGTGGTCACTCTGCCTACAATTAGTGCTTCATGATAATCTCTTCCTAACACTTACCTGACAGCAGCTGGATTAAATAAATAAAGTCCTCCCCATAGCTTGATTCTACCTACCTTAATATTTGAAAAAGATAGGGTCAGGTTCATTGTCTGATGTCTGAAGTGGACTAAAATCAGAAATGGCCACAAAACTAAGCAATTTTTAGCACTGCTCACCCAGCACAAGAGAGGGTCCCCTTTTCAAAAACAACCTTGGATTGAATCTGCTAGTAGTGAGGAGGATAGTGTAGTATTTAACTAAAAAGAAAAAAATGCTGTACAGTTAGTCTTATGTCAGTCCTTATTAGGTTATTTAAATATATAGTTTCAAGTACTCCAATCAAATACAAATAATTTGCAAACGATTCTTATTTAATGATTATTTTTCAACAATTGTATGTCTTCAATTAATTATTCCTATCTCTAATATCAATAATATATAAACCTTTATATGGCTTCAAGTAATTATTTTTATAAAAATGGTTTGTACACAATTATGATTTTAAGTATTCTTAAAATTGATAAGTTTTAAATATTTTAAACAGGTAATTAGTTACAATATTAATGTTTGAAGAGCCAATATATTAATAAAGTTCACAATCATTTTTGATACGTATGGGTTGGTTGGTTTTATCACCTGTTGGGTTATTTAGTGTAAGAGTCAAGCTGCACATGACAAGCAAAAGAACTGTTTTTAGCATTGACATTAACCCTGAACATTCAGACCTGCTGCAGACCCACATACTTTGTTGTAGAATTGACACAAATTACTCATAGGCTGCTGAGAAAGGACCTGTGTGAAATCAGCCAACAATTGTTTGCTGTCATGAGATCTTATATGATTAGCAAGTTCAGGTTTGGACAAACAGACCCTACTGCAGATGTTATATATATATATATATATATATATAATAAATTAACAGCAACACTGCATCATTTCATCTAATTTTGTGAAAAAAAGTTTGTTTTTTTTTATCATTTTAGAAATTTTCATAGCTAAAAAAGAAGCAACAAAAAAATGAACTAGTGACATAGCATGTTTGTCTGTCCTAGTTTAAGCATACCTCTGTGTGTATATATATATATATATATGTGTGTGTGTGTGTCTGTCCTAGTTTATGCATACCTCTGTGTGTGTGTGTGTGTGTATATATGTGTGTGTGTGTGTGTTTCTGTATGGAAATATAATGGGAATTATTTTGTTTTTAAGTTTTGCCTGGTACAATCTCTAACCTTTTTTAGGTGTTGGTTGCTTGTGGAAAAAATTGTGCAATTTGTTTTTATTTTATTTAAATTGTAATTTTTTTTAGTATGTGACTTGTAATTATCAAAACATATTTTGGAAATTCTCTCCCCCCCCACTACAAAAAAAAAAAAATTCTATCCATTAGAGCAAATCTTTTGGGGAATGTGTCATCTCAAGTAGCAAAGCATTTTTTTTAAAACACTGGGAGGTGGGGGACTATTTATCAAGTGGGAGTGGATTTATTTTATCTTGGGTCTTTGAGCCCCTTCTTCATAAACGGCTTCCAAATGTACTTTCGTCTGTGCTGGTTTAGGAATGCTAAGGATTTTTAAAGGTGTGGTGTAGACATGTCTGTATACTTTCATCTGAACTTTAGTAAATAGATATTTATCTAAGAAATTGTTGAGTCCAACTAAAATAATAAAGATAACTTGAAGTACATTTTTAAAAATAAATTTTTTTTTTACTTAAGTTTCATTTGTAGAGACTGAATTGAATTTACCAAGCTTTCAAGATAAGATGAAGGGGAGAAAGCTATCAACTTAAAATGGGGAACCCATACATGAATGTATAGAGATGTTTATGAATATATATATATATATATATATATATATATATATATATATACACACTCATACATTGTGTCACCAAAATTAAGCAATCTTCATTTATAAATACAGCAAACCGCATTGCGCCATTGGCCTAATGAGTAGAGTGTTCACCAATGGTCCAGGATTCAATCCTAAGTTGAGTCATACTAAAGACTCAAAAAATGGTATTTGATGCTGCCTTGCTTCGCACTCAGCATTATAAGGTGAGGATCAAGGGTAAAGTGGAGCAATCCTCTGAATGGAGCAGCGCCCTCCCCTACATCTCAGTGTAGTAGCTATTGAAAAGGGAGCCTTCGAATCACTCTCGACTAAGGTTGCCTACTTAACTTTACTATATATATATATATATATATATACATACACACACACACACCCAGTGCTCAACTGCTGGCCAGCAGAGCAGTATAGAACTAAAACTAATTAATATCTGATTTTTTTTCTATAAGTTTCATGTATCTTCTATAGGTTAGAAGAGACAATCATCAGATTAAACATTATTAGTGAATAAATTTCGATCTGATAATTGTGTCTTTTATTCTATAGAAGACAAATGAAACTTATAGTTATGAAATGATAATAAGAAAATGGAATCTTTTTTAGTTTATGTAATATATATAATATATAAGTTTAAATAATGTTGACAGAGAGTCAACAGTGGTTGGTGACTGTCAATTACACGCCTATGCAATCATCAGACTAAGAAATCTTGGCGTGTAACTGACAGTCACTAAAAACTACTGACTCTGTGCTTATCTTATTTAAACTTAAATGTACATCCCATTGTTCTAATTGGTAGAGTGTTTGTCAATGGCCTGGGAGACTAGGCTTCAATCCCAGATCGAGTCATACCAAAGACTCAAAAATGCTACTTTATAAGGTACATATCAAGAGTAAAGTGCAGCAATCTAGCGAAAGGAGTAGCACCTTCCCCTACACTACAGTGTGGTAGCTATTGAAAAGGATGCTTTTGGGTCACCCTCGACTACAGTTGCCAAATTTGCTATTGAGTGCTCTTTATTTATTGATATAACAGACCACATAACTATATTATTTGTTTCATATAATATATATATATATATATATATAGTTATCCACAGACACTGTTGTATTGGATTCATCAGTGTGGCTAGGCATGCAAGATGCCTTTAGCTGGGATCAAAACCCGGCTAAGTTTACATTAGCCTGATAACACAACCTCACAGCCATTTCAACATAAGCATTTAACATATATGTATTAAATTTCCCATTTGTTTACATTTGGCATCAATCAGTCTTGAGAGACTATGGATCTCATTTGGATGGAAGACCTACAGTTGCCCATGCAGAAGCTCTCCTTTCTTTACTACACCAATCTTGTGCAAGAGAAATCTTGTACAAGTTATCATCAATGTTATCAAAGAAGTTGCAGGAATGATGCTTGTTTTGCAATTCACCAAAAGGAGTTATCCAGATTCATTGAGGCACACTCAGCATAACGGTTATTATCATTGAAAATGGAATTCACATCCCAAGTTCAAAATCCTAGAAAAGGCTGATACATTTCACATTGCACTAAATGCCCTCGGAAGAAAAGCATAACTTCATTTGTTTTACCCCCAGCTATGGGTAAATAGTAGGACAGACTGGATTTTTTAACCTTGGTTAAGAAATCAGTTTAGTAGAAGGAAATCTCTTTCAATCCATCTGTACTCTGTCTAAAAATTGACCTTGTGTCACATCCTGTTTGCTTGAGTTGGGTAAATTTATACCTATGGTATTCATAACAAATTTCTAATTCAGAAATTTAATTTTATTAAAATTTTAATTTCATTTCAAAAGAATATTTTCCCCAGATTTTTAGCATTCAAAAACTGGAGCATAACTACATCCTTATGTTGATTACACGGAAATTTTGTTCTTGTGTAACGTTCCAGTCTTTAACTCTCAAAACCAAGTGATTAGTTGCAGATTTTCTGTTTCTTCACATACTTATGAAAAGTACTATATATATATATAAGTGGCAACTCAAGGTCATCAACATTACTTGGGTTCATATTTTTTACATAGTTTATTTTATGTACTATTTAGAATATAAGAATTTTAGCATCCAACTATACATTTTTTTCTCAGTACAATTCATCAAATCTTTGTGCCTGTGCAGATTTGCACAGCTGATACTTTACAACTGACTATTCTACAAAAACCAAAGCAATATTTTCTCTTTATTGTTATATTCAAAAAGAAATGTCTTTGACCCAGGTTAAGCATTAGTCTCAGTCACTATTAGAATCTTTGATGTTAATTGCTCAACGTCTTGGTCACTGGAACAGATCACACACAACTTAAATGAGACTCAAATCTTTTGGACCCAATGTTATATTATTAAATTTCCCTAATATGATATTATGATAAACAGAAAAGATTATTTACCGTTAAGTTGAAGGAAAAATATATTTTTTGAAAAACAAGAAGTAAAACACATTTGAGATTTTAAAGATTTTTATTTATTCAGACAGAAGGATTTTATTTGTTTTTTAGAGTTGATTTTCTTTGGCCTGAAATAACTAGATATGTTATGAACACTGTCAGCAAATTTGTCCAAATTAACATTTTAAGATATGAAAATAAAGCTAAGTTAATGAGTTGAAATAATCATTCATGATGGCTCGAGTCAGGATGTTAAATTCAACCAGAGACAAAAGACTTGTTTTGAGAAAATTCTTATTGCTTCAAAATTGATAAACTTGAGAGAATAGTTCTTTGGGCTGACTCTAAAAACCTCTATCACTGGAGTCATCACTGATTCTAAACTAAATTTACATTGCAAATAACAACACATTGTTTTATTTGAAATAAAAATAATTTTAAAAATTATTTTAATTCTTAAACTGCACACAGACGTTATTTTTGAAAATTTTGAATAATTTCTTAGTTCTTCTAAAAAAATTAAATCCACTGCTAATATGTTTCTTTTTTCTTGAATTCATATATACTTTACCAACACCTCTGTATGAGTAGGATGCGACACAGTCAATTTTTTAGTAGAATTTAACAGGTTTGAATTCAGAGTTTTCCTTCTTCTAGACCAGTTACCGTATCATGGCTAAAGAACATCAGTCTGCCCTACTATTTACCCATGGCTAGAGGAAGAATAAGTGGACTGATACATTTCCCAAGAGTATTAACACTATATGAAATATAAATAGTTTTGGCCAGGATTTGAATCGCTGTCAATGATAAATGTTTATCATAGACTATAATTTTTGGTATGAAAACCTACAAGACCTCCACTTAGGATATAGACTATTTGAGGTTGTTAGGCACTATTCTTGGTCACCAGAGGTCAAACCACAAAAATTTTCTGTTCTAAACATTGGAAATAAATAATTTTTCATTTAAATTTTCTCCATTCATTTTTCATTCAAAAAAATTTACTGTATGGTTCAAACAAAAATAATTGAAATTGCCTGAAGAAGTGGGGTTGTAAGGATAGAACCCTGCAAACCCACTGACACATACAAAATTGGGGGGGGGGGTCCTCGTGGTGTAATGGTTAAAGCGATGGACTGCGGAATTGTAGTAAGCAAGTTTGTACTCCAGTCGCACTATTACGTTCCCTTTTGGGCAAATACCCTTGGAAAAGGTATGAACCCCCTTATCCTCCCAGCTATGGGTTAAATAGTACCACTACTGTTCTTCTAGGAGAATAGCTTTGGCATTAAATAACCTACAAAGGTTGATATGCCATTAAACTAAGAAACCAAACCAAACATACAAAATTTATGCCTGGTTTGGGCTGTGTTTGAAAAAAAAATGTACTACAGTATATTTTTACTGTGTTGTCCTATCTGAAATTATTTTCCCTAAGCAATGCCAGGTATCCTTTTTCAGATGTATATCTGTCAAATATGATATCTGTTATATAATTTCTGTGTTATGTAACTTGTTTGAAACTCTGAGTGATGACTTGCTAGAGTTGCAGTTAATAGTGCGTGACGAATTTGAGACGGAGGGGTTCCACTTGTTTACGATTCTGTGATAAATAGGACATCTTTGATATTGGCTGTATATGTCAACATTTGTTTATTTGCAAGGCTTTTATTTAAGTTTAAAATGCTGAACTATCCATGTTAATTTATTATTCTGTGTTTTTTTTTTTGTTTTTTTTTTCTTTTTTGCCTTTTTAAAAAAATTTTTTGTCTAAATATTTTTCTTATTTGACTCTGTTCAAACTTAATTTGAAACAGTTTAAACTTGGCCCGTTTAAAAAAAATAAAATCTCTCCAATACATAAATGTTGACCTATATCAAAGATGCCCTATCCAAAAAAAAAAAAAAAAAACTTATAAAATAAATTTTTTTCCCTTTTTTTTATAATACTTACCCAACTCCTCTGCATGAGCAGGATATGACACAAGGACAATTTTAAAGTGGCGTTTAACAGGTTTGAATTCAGAGTTTTCCTTTTCCTAGATCAGTTGCCATACCAAAGATAAAGAGCCCAATCTGCACTACTATTTATGCTGGTGGGAGAATTGTATTAAGGTATTAGCACTATGTGAAATACCAACAGCTTTGTCCAGGATTTGAACTCTGGTCATTGTGTCCATTTTCTATGATGTCTCCAACTCTTTGTGATGATAACCTGATGTCATCCTAATAAAAATAACAATACACTGAACATGCTGGTATGATGTAACTTAAAGTCATCCTAATACCCAAAGTTTACTCTCAACACTGATGATTTAACCTGATGTCATCTTAATAAAAATAACAATACACTGAACATGCTGGTATGATGTAACTTAAAGTCATCCTAATAACCTATGACAGTAACCATCACAAACACCTTCAGTGTTTTTTTAAAATCTTATTTTTAAGTTTTCATCTGCCTCCAACAACAACTATTGCATATATATATATATATATATGTGTGTGTGTGTGTGTGATAATTATATATATATTATATATATTAGAATTATATATTTAATGCCATGGAATTTAGTCTGTGACCCTTGGGTTTCATGTTGTTTTTGCAAAACAACAATCATCAGGCAGTTAATGAAATGAATTGAAAATCAAAAAATACAGTCAAAAACCATTGGGATTGTGTATGAATCTTCTTGTGTGGTTGTATTATTATATTATATATTATATTTGCACTTGGTTCGCCACAAAGTGATTTAGTGACAACCAATACTGTTATAATATTGTGTGTGTATATATATATATATATATATATATATATATATATTGCACAGGTTAGTTATTAATTAAAATCTACTTTTTAAAGTCATCTTACAAATCAGATATCCCATGACTATGCCTTGTGGTGTAGTGGTTAACATGCCAAATTGCGACCTTGTAGTTAGTGAGTTCAAACTTCAGCCACACTATTAAGTTCATTTTCAGACTAATATCCTTTGGAAAGACATGAATCCCCTTTTCTCTTGTTCTACAAGTATGACTTTAACATTAAACAACCCATGAAGGTAGATATGCCATTAAACAAAGGAACCTAGCAAAAACTCATGACTGATAAACACCATTAGTTCCTGTAATGCAGGATGCACATTTAGCAGGCATATTAACCATTTAACATAATGTGGACTGTTTTGATATTAGCACTGGTGTGAAAACTTGTATGGAAATTTGCCTTCATTCATTCATATTAGCTGGGGTTGTTGAAGGACTAGACTCCATTTATATGTCCAAAGGGATGATTTTGTATTTCTGCTAACCATTGTTCTGTTCAACTGTGGATAGTTGATTGACTTGTCACTATCAGTTTGTGATTTTTTTTTCATGTTGGAATAAACATTATGCAGTTGTGATGCTTGCTGCAAATATTTTAGCTAGTGTTCCTTGATGAGCTGAAGGTGTCGAGTTTTAACAGGGATAGCAGAGACATTGTTAACAGACCTGGGTAACAGTCAGTTTCTCATTCATGTGATCATTATACCATGGGAATACACATGGTGACCATTCTACACAGCAGTATGTAACCAGATAGCATATCTATCTAATGGAGGTTATCTCTTTATATACCTTTTGTGTGGAATAGTCGCCTCATGAGTTCACTTGATTCGTATAGTCAAGAAACTGACAGTTACCAAGCTCTGTTGACTCTGTCTACACTATCATAACTTAGATATGTATATGTTCTATAACTGATATTGAGTACTCTTTATTTATAAATATAGCAAACTACATTTTATATATATATATATATATATATATATTATAACAGTGTTGGTTGTCACTAAATCACTTTGTGGGTTTGTGTCGAACCAAGTGCAATATAATATGGAGAGTGCTCAATATCTTGGATAGAGCTATTATAATAAGAAGAAATAAATTGCTTATCTATATATATATATATATAAAAGCAATTAGCTTTTTATAAATTATTCTATAATTCTGATGGTGTGAAAAAACTCTGATTGTACAGTTTTTGAATAAGAAAATATTACACAAACTGGTATTCAGGGGAAAAATTCCATAAAAAAAGAAAAGACTAAAAGCATACATACTACTTAAAAATAATCAACCAATAAAGTAAAAAGAAAAAAAAACACCAACAGAATTCCTAGGGCTAAACATAAGAGTGCTCAATACACTAAGTAGAATGAAATACAAATACCCACAAAGTCAGAAATAATCCACCCAAGTTTCATCTAACCGGATCATCAAGATAAATTCTGACTAGAGAGTTAGGTCACTTGCATTTTATTGATTAAAAGGATGCCCAAATGTATTAAAAAATACTGTTGGTATTCATACATATATGACAAAGCTTTCTAAAATAGATTATGATTTAATTCAAAATCTTAATATAATGTGTCCAAATTATGACATTAAACTGCATCTGTTGGTATGGTTCCAGTTTTGACACCGGAGAATGCAGTGTCTTCTCTTCATTACCATTACTCCCAGGTCCACACTAACTTGTGATATATATATATATATATACTCACATAGAGAGATAGAGTACCAGCATGATATAAAAAATATAAAAATGTTTATTTGACAATTTTTTTCTAATTATTTTTCCAACTTTAAAGTATTCAAACCAAGTTTGAAACACATTAAATTGGCAAATATGAAGAAAAAAAATAAAAAGATAAAGAGTCTGTCCCCCCAAAATTATTGTCCAAAAGAAAAAAGATAAAATAAAAACAAAAAACCATTATCCCTTTTAAATTTGCACAAGATCTGTCGAACTGTTCTTGAGTTATTTTGGGATTTTAGACAGAACAGATTGGATGAAATGATGTAAAGTAAATCTATTTACAAATTTAAAAAAAAAAAAAACAACTTTTTTTTTAGATTTTAGTAATTTTGTGTAAAAGAAGGAAAACAGTTATAATAAATGCTTTCTTTTGCTTTTCATTAAATAAATTTTATTTTTAAAAGTTACTTCATTCAACACATATCACTGCTAAATTGTGTTGTTCTTATTATCAAAGCAACCTTTTCTCTTAACTAGATTTATCTCTGTTTTAACAAAAACAAAACAAGTTCTTGTATTTCTTAGCTGAATAAAAAACTCAGAAACTCTGCATAGTTTTAAAATTTTCTTCTTTAAATAAGTTTGTTATGCTAATTGGAGGAAAATTTAAATTTCTATTTTCCCATGTTCACAAAATAGCCAAGGGGGAATCCCCACTGTGGGATGGTTAAAGTACTGGACTGATGCCTCAAAGTATGTGTTTGAACTCTAGTCAGACCATTACATTCACTTTTGAACTAATACAAGGATCATTAAATAAGTTTCCAGACTTTCTTCGTATGGGCCCTTTTATTGATAGTACTCACATGAAACTCTATTCCTCTTCGAAGTAATCTCCTCTGGCTGCAATGCACTTGTACCGTTCTAACAACTTCTGGAAGGCCCCATCGAAGTCCTCTAGTGTGAGCGTGTCAATGACCTTCGTCACAGCCTCTTTCATCTCCTCAATTGTCTCATAACGACAGCCTCTAAGCTTAGGGAATAAGCAAAAGTCACAGGGAGCAAGGTCTGGACTATTGGGAGGCTGAAGGACTGTCTTTATGCCCATCTTGGTAAAATAGTCTGTGACAAGGATGGAGTTGTGGACTGGTGCATTGTCCTGGTAGAAATGTCACTGACCCGATTTGAAGAGTGCTGGCCCCTTCTGATGGAATTTCTTCTTGGACTCCATTAAAACCTCAACATAGTAACCCTAACCCTAAGCCTTTGGCCAATCAACTCGGGTGTATTGACTTCCTTACTCCTCCTACACCTCTCATCATTCCTCACAGACTCCCTGCCTTCCTTGAATCTCTTATACCACTCAAAAACTGATGTTCAATTCATACAAGATGGTCAAAAAGCAGTCTGAAGCATTCCATAGATTTCTGTGGCATTTTTTCCAAGTTTAAAACAGAATTTTATTGCATATTGTTCTTCTAAAGTGTCCTCACATCCAGATTGCATTTTTGAAATTCACCAGTTGTAACAACCAGGCTTTAGTAGGGTGTATTTCAATTGCTGCTGTAGCTGTTCATTTGAACCTGAAATCATAAAGATTGGTCAGTCATCTCATAAGATGTATAGCAATAACACACTGAATTTTCAAGAGTCTACAACAATTTTAAATGCCTGTACAAAAAAGTCTGGAAACTTATTGAATGCACCACGTACTTTAGGGAAAGACATGAACCCCCTTATCCTCCTCCAGCTATGGGTTAGATACTATCATTTTTTTTATAAGGATGACTTTGGCATTAAATAACCAATGAAGGTTGATATGCCATTAAACATAAAAACTAAACCAAAATAGTCAACCATTATAATTCACATAAACTATTTGCAATAATGTGTACTTGGAATTGGCATATTTATGAGTTATTAAATGTTTAGTATACCAATTCATGGGTGTGTGTACAGAGGATTAAGACACTTTTTTTAATAAGTGGTTTAATTCAGATGAGGGAATGTGTAACACACATTTTGATATTTTTACATTCAGTTAAAATATAGATAGATACTTTAGATAGATGTTTTAAATAGATATAGATATACATATACATATTCAAAATATATATATATGTGTGTGTATATATATATATATATATATATATATATATATATATATATATATATATATATATATATATATATATATATATATATATATAGTAAGGTAAGATGTTAATTACTTTGAGTTTTTATGCTCCTCTTCTGGCCAGCATATGTGAGTACATTTTGATTTATCAAATGTTTCTTTTTTTTTTTTTTTTTTTTTTTTTTTTTTTTAAAGATTGTTTATTCTTATTAGTTTGATATGTGTGTGTGTGTGTGTGATACATAGACTCATGCATCAATATAACAATCTATGGGGTGGGGTGGGTGGGGTGGAACTGTTGTCCTTATGTGATTAGTGAATGTAATCAGGAGCATTATTGAATCTGTTTGCTAAGGGGTATCATCACTCTCTTCCAATTCCATATGTCTATTTTTTTCTCTCTCTCTCTCACCCCAAATCATATTCTATCTGTTTATTCCCCCCCACACACATCCAAATTTCCAATATTCATCAGTTCACTTCATAAAAGTTTTTCTCTGAAGACATTTTTTTGCCCTTTGCCAGTTCTCCTTGTTCTAGAAATGGATCATTTTGTTACCTGCAGGACTTCTTTTTTCTGATTGCTCTTCTAACAGCTGTAGAACTGTGAAAATGGAACCAGGACATTCTTTGTGAATTTTGTCTTTCTACTCATTTCTATTGCAAAACAGCTTTACATTTATTAGACTGTAATCTTTAGATCTTTGTCTTATTTGGGCCAAATCTTTTATTTATTCTTCCATTCTTTGTTTTGTACTTTGTGTGCTCATGTATATTACACACACACACATGCATCTCTCTTTCTCTCTCTCACGTATGCACACATACATGCTAACACATCTCTTTATCATACACATACATTTCTCCCTCCTATGCACACACACATTTCTCTCACCTACTCACACATCTCTATATCTCGCACATACGTATCTCTCTCTCTCTCTATCACAGAAATTAACAAAGAAACAAAGTTAATAGTTACACACTTTATTATTTTG
Organism: Sepioteuthis lessoniana; assembly: GCA_963585895.1. Classification (NCBI taxonomy): domain Eukaryota; kingdom Metazoa; phylum Mollusca; class Cephalopoda; order Myopsida; family Loliginidae; genus Sepioteuthis; species Sepioteuthis lessoniana. The sequence continues at coordinate 21,697 of CAUZXS010006495.1, forward strand.
ATGGTATATTTTTTGTTCATTAATTTTGTCTGGTCAATTTTTTAAAGTTCTTTCCATTCACCAACTAAACATTTTCACAAACTTAAGGAATCTTTACAAATTTGTTTAAAGAAATTAATTTTTCTTTTCATCTTACAAATGTTGAATAAATTTCTCTCTCCTTTGTGTGTGCGTGTGTGTGTGTGTGTGTGTGTAAAACAAACTTTCATGTTTCCCTTCTATTAAAATGTTTCTTTTTCTAAAAATGAAAATTTTGATTTCCAAGTTACCTCCCTTGTCACAGATTTTAGAACTTTTTTTTAAATCTTTGTTTTGTCTTTACCGATAGACTTTTTAAAAACTTTTTGTTTGTTTCTCAACAAAATCTCTTTACCTTGCTTTAAGTTTTTCTTTATACATCAAAAACAACCCAGTTTCATAAAATGTATTATTTTTATTGTTCCATGAATAATTTTAAAATTCTTTTAAAGCCACCTTTTATTTTTAATTGAATATAACCCACAACCACATATACACGTGTATAAATCAGTCCCTGATTTCTGGAATTAATTTTTGAAAGTCAAGGATTCTAAGGGATTATATTTGGATTTCAACATTTCAAAATTAGGTATCCTGTCAGATGCATACATAGAGTGCTGGGTACAATAAAAGACTTAGTTAAATTAAAACATGACAAAAATTTAAGTAATAATTTGTTAGTTGGTTTAATGGCATATCAACCCTTGTGAGTTATTTAATGCTGAAGTAACTCTTCTTAATATAAATAATTGGCACATAGTTGTTATGTTTTCAAGTATTCCTATCTATTACTAATAATTATATGGTTTCAAGTAATTATTTCTATTTAATTTTAATCATTTGTTTGCAGACAGTTATATGGTTTCAAGTAACTAATCATAATCCTTTGTAAGCAATCATAGCTTCAAGAAACTATTCTTAATACAAATAATTACTCACAGTTACATCGTAGCAAGTATTCCAATCTAATACAAATAATTTGATTTCAAGTATTCCTATTTGTAGCATTTTGTTATATTGGAGTTTCTAAATTTAGTGTATTATGTGTTGATGATGTAGTGAAGATAGAACCATTATATACTTAAAGAAGGGATGGCTGGAACTTAGTGGTCACTCATCTAATTATTGAACAGGGTTATTGTTTCTTAACTTTGGTAATTTGGCTGGAATTGACACTGTCAGCATGATTTGATTGTAAATTAAAAGAAATGGCAATGTTTATTTTCCTTATTTGTAGCAAGGATGTGGTTTGGTTGGTAAGTTTTATGGCATATCAACCCTTGTTGGGTTATATAATGCTGATGAGTCTTTTTTTTTTTTTTTTTTAAAGCAATTATATGGTTTCAAGTATTTCTATGTAATACTAATAATTTATACACAATTATGTGGTTTAAAGTAACTATTTCTATTTGATAATAATTTGCACACAGCTATATGGTATAGAGTATTCCCATCTAATACAAATAATTTTCCAACAAATCTATTTGACCCATACATAGGACCTGAACAGGTATTAGCATTCCATGTTCTTACCTTGGAGTATTTGAAATGAAGGAGTAACTCAGCACTACTCAGAGTTCCAGAACTGTAGACTCGTCACCAGATGCAATTTAGTGTCATACCCAAGACACTGCTTTTTTGAGGGGAGGGGGTTGTCTTTACTCTCTACAGAGGATACAGTCAGCATATTCTGAGCTTTACCAACAGGGTGATATCAGGCTAGAACCAGTGCATTTGACTGTAAGTGAAAATGACAAAAAAAAAGAAAATTAAAGAAAACCGTGTTTGTTTTTGTTTTTTTTACTGATTGTAACAAGGACAAATCCTGTGTAAAATGTTAACTGTAAAATAAAGTTCCTTGTGGTTCAAAAGTTGAGAGAATTTGAAGACCCAAAATTTGCTGTACAAAAGCAGACATCATTTTGCTCCAAAAATAAGCAAAGTCACAGACCAATTTTAAGCAAGAAATTCAGTCATTTGCTCTTATGTAAAATTATATTCTTTTTCATTTTAGAATTAGATTTTAAGCATCTCAATACCATAAGTCATTATTTAAAAATTAATATGAACAGATTTCAGCTATTTTCAAAAGTTTTACCTCAAGATTATTCAACGTATTTTCATTTAAATACGATGTGTATATACTTATATAGTAATAATTTAAGTAAAAAATCATTTTGAACTCAAAAAGACTTTTTTAAATACCCGTTATTATTATGTTATATATGAGTCTGTTTGTAACCAAATAATTGGGAAAATGAGATATTTCAACATAAACTTTTCTATGATAAGGTATTCTTATATTTGAAAGTGAAAGTGACTTCAAGTTGAACTGTCCACCAAGAGCCAAACTTTTTGAATATTTCAAATTGGAAAATTTCTCCTTGTACATATAACGTTCCACAAGAAATAAAATCTTGATATCTTTAATTTAGAAGAAAATAAGTTTTTTCATAAAAAGTAAAATTAGTAGAGATGCATTTATTCATAGGTGATTTTGTATTTAATTACCCTGCTCCTTTGTCATAAACAGGATGTGATATAATAATTTTTAAGTGGAGTACATCTAGTTTGAATTTAGAGTTTTTCTTCTTTTGGATTAGTTGCCTTACCAAGGCAATTTTCCTTAGTATTTACTCATAGCTGGGAAGAGAAGAAATGATGGATGCATTTCCTGTGGACGATAGTGTAAAGTGGAATGCAAATAACTTTGTCCAGGATTTGAACTTGGGTCACTGATGGCATTCTGTACAACTAGGGTTCAAGATTAATGGTGTCCCATTGTCACTAGAATAATTGTTGGGGATACTGACCCCTTCTTCAATGAGTATACCCGACAGTATAGTTAATTTAAAGAAAAATCAAATAAGTATAACTGACTTTAAAAAAATTTTCAATGGGTTTTTACATCATTTTACAAAGTAAAAAAATGCTCACAATTTAATTTTGGAAGAATGCAAAATTGTTTGGGACAGTGGTGAAAAAAGTTAGTCTGGATCCTTGTCCACAGAAAAGTTAGTCTGGATCCTTGTCCACAGAAATGTTAGTCTGGATCCTTATCTACAAACAACAACCGTTAAGCTAATCACACCTCCTTACAAGTCATTATGTATTTACAAACCTTATTCTGACACTGGATCTCTTATCTATGAGCAATATGGAAAAATTATCTGAAATTTTCTCCCCTAGTGCTTTATACCATCATTTTCAAGTATATTTTAAATGAAACAGTCATCTCTGTGGTAGAGTGGCTAACTTTCAGGATTGCTGTATCATAGTGAGTGAGTTCAAAATCCAGTCACCCTATTACATTCACATTTTTTTTAATACCCTTGGGAAAGGTATGAATCCCTTTATCCTCCCCAGATATAAATAGTACCACAACTGTTCTTCTTCAAGAATGGCTTTGGTATTAAATAACCCTGAAAGGATCATATACCATTAAACAAAGGAACCTTAACCAAACTATAATCATCAAGATATCATTTTTTATTTAAGATCTTGAAAAACATTTGTTTGCAATATTTAGGATATTTTTCTGAAAAGAGTGTTGAGACATTTTGAATATTTTTTAGTCTTTCTATAGTATTTTTTTTTCTAAATTTAAGTTGTTTTTTTTTTTTTTTTTTTTTTTTTTTTTTTAAATCAAGATTATCCTATATTTGTGATAGGACAAATGTAGAAACTTGTGTAAACTGTTTTTTTGTTTTGTTTTGTTTTGTTTCTTTTAAACACCTCATACATCAGCACAGAGGATGAATGCTTTTTTATTTATACTATATTTTTGTTTTTATAATTAGGGCTTCAAGTATTCGTAATCTATTTTTGAGTTAGTTATATAATGTTTGTGTAATTAATGAGTATATGTTATTTGTAATATATATAATTAAAAAAATACTCTATTGCTAAGCAATGCTAATCATTATCAAAGAAGCTTTGAGCAAGTTATAATCTTTTTTTTCAGTGGTGTTGGTAGGCATTACTTTATCACTGGCCCAGCGGTTAGAGTGTTCGCTAATGGTCCGGGAGACCTGGGTTCAATCCCAGGTCGAGTCATACCAAAGACTTTAAAAATGGAACTTGATACCACCTTGCTTAACACTCAGCATTATAAGGTACGGTTCAAGGGTAAAGTGGAGCAATCCTGGGAATGGAGTAGCGCCCTCCCCTACACCTTGGTGTAGTAGCTATCGAAAAGGGAGCCTTCGGGTCACCCTCGACTATGGTCGCAAACTTTACTTTTTACTTACTTTATCAGTGTTACTGACTGATCAGGGTGGGAATTGTTGTGTCAGGATAACGGTGGATATTTCTTAAAATATGACAATAAAGTTGGCTGTATTGATGATGTTTAATAGTTGTTTTTTACCCGCAGTATCCTATCTTAATTGTTTTTCTAGTTGCAATGTTTCAGTTGTTGTAACTTCTAGCCATGTCGGATAAAATGATCTGTTAAAATATATATCTACTTACTGTTCAGCCATGAGTTCAGTTTCTGTGTTGGGTAGTGCATAAAAGGTCATATATAAATGTTCATCCCACCCTTATGTTACTTTTCCATATGGTCACCATCAAGATTAACATATTTGTCCTATTGATGTACATGAATACTCTCCTTTAAGAACGTGGTCACAAGTGTCTAGAGCCACTCTTGCAAGTATGTAGTGAATGCTCTAAAACTTTGCAAATATATCATTGGAGGCATTCTTTTATTTATCTATCAACTTGACTCGGTCACATTTATCTATTTGGTCTATTCATATCTATCAATTTGGTCCATTTATAGCTATTTGTTGATTTGGCCCATTCATATATCTCTTTACTTGGTCTATTCATATCTATCAATTTGGTCTGTACTTAGCTCTCTATCCATTTGGTCCATTCATATCTGTCTAAATATTTGGTCTATTCATATCTATCAATTTGGTCCGTACATAGCTATCTATCAATTTGGTCCATTTATAGCTATCTATCTATTTGGTCTATTCATATCTATCAATTTGACCCATTCATAACTATTTGGCCTATTCATATCCATCTATCAATTTGACCCATTCATAGCTTATCTGTTGATTTGGCCTGTTCATATCTGTTTATCAATTTATAATTATAATTAAAAATGTGGAGGTGCCCGTGGTGCCATGGTTATCGTCGTAGGAAATGAACACGGCGACGCAAGTTCAAATCCTGGACGAGGCTGATTGCATTTCACATAGCACTAATATCCTTGGGAAAGGTATGAATCCAATTATTCTCCCTCCAGCTATGGGTAAATAGTAGGACAGACTAGGTTCTTCAGCCTTGGTGAGGCAACTAGTCTAGGAGAAGGAAAACTCTGAATTCAAACCTGTTAAACTCCGCTTAAAAATTGACCTTGTGTCATATCCTGCCCAAGCGGAGGGGCTGGTAAATAGGATCAATTTATAATTATCTTGTACTTTTCAGCCTTTTGTTGTTGGTGGGTTTTCTAGTAGTAGTGTGATGTTGTATGAATACGATTTATTTCCAGTCTAATTATTTGATTTTATAATTGACATCATCACTCAATAAGATTTTGTGTCACTCTCTCTGAGAAGATGATTACTCACAAAAAGGATTATCTAATGAAAAATCTGTAAATAACAAACTTTAATTGAATAAATTGCTTTGTTTTTTTTTTGTGGTGGGGTGTGGGGTGTTATTTTGATTTTTTTTTTTTTTTTTTTTTTTTTTTAAATATATATATTCATTTATTTGTTCTTGTTTATGAAACCTTACTAGTTTTCCCCGCTCAGCCATTCACACTTAATTTCTGGGTCAGTTTTGGTAAAGATAAACTAAACTTTAAAGTCTTTATTTTGAACAAAATAAAAAAAAAAAAAAAAAGCAAATATTTGACACACACACATTGACATAACCCCACTGTACAAGTTACTATTGTTCATTAAATATTGCCTGGTTTGGCACAAGGTTACTATAAGTGAGTACCAAAAGAGAATCAAACTCTTTATCAATGGCTATGTGTTTAAAAAAAACTCCAGAGACTGAAGCTGTAGTTACCAAGAGAGAAATGAACAAGAAAGGTTAATTTTCTTAAAATAGTCTTGGTTATTCTAGTGAGTTTTTATTGGTTGAAGTACCTAAAAACCTTTCAACTAATATGTTGTAAGCTGCACCATTGTATTTCTTTTAATGTCCTCCATATCCTCAAATATCTTTTTCTCAAGACAAATTTTTAATGTAGAATAAAATAAACAATTGTATTAATCGTAGGGGGTCTGGAGAGTATGGCAGCTTCTCCATTTATGCAATCCAGTGTTTTGTCAAAAACTGTCAATCAGAAAGTGTTCAATTTTCACTGACTCATCTTTACCATTATGACTTTATTATATTTGGGTGTTTAAAAAGTAATGATATTTTACCAGAGAGGATAGAAAAACAAATGTAAGTCAAATTTATCTAAATAATACCATTAAAAATATAAACACCTTCATTTTCATCAACTGCAGCTTAACAAGAAGGTCAATTTTTGATTCCATGTTTAAAGAAATCTGGAGTTTCCCCACAAAAACTTTGAAAGAACATAATGTTCTTCTTTGTTGCTGAATGTTCTATCATTCAAAACAAATGAAAATCGGTAGATATTAAAATCTGGTGAATAGGGTATAAATGAAAGAATTTCTCATCTTAACATTTGCATTTGTTGGGCTGCAAGGATGATTACATTCATTTGCCTATCATCCTGTTAAAATGTCATTACCTTCCAAATACCCAAATATAAGTTGCTCTGCTTTACACCCATCTTGATTTAAACAAAAACTCTAAAGGTTCATTCTCAATACTTTTTGATTAACCCCATACTATGACTGTGCAAGATAAGTATCACACATGCACCAAAATGGTAGGTAAATTTATTCTTGATATTAAGCTCACATATAAGTAGTTAATAATCATGGGTCATAATAATGAAAAATTAATATTTGTTTTCTTGTCATGGACAGTCAGCTAGAGTTCATGGACTTTGTATGAGTTGAATTGGCTACTACTAGGTAAGCTGTCTACTAAGGAATGTATTGTCATGGCTCAGAGTTGGATATTCAATTCAACCGTTGGAAAAAAAAACAGGTGAACATTCAAATGTTATAAATAAGTAACAGGTTTCTTAATACTATACACTTATATTAGGCACATACATTTCCTTTTGTGAAAAAGGTGATATTTGAAGGAAAAAATGCTTGAATTTTGTACCATTTAATCTCTAATGGTCTGGGAGACTGGGGTTCAATCCCAGGTCGAGTCATACCAAAGACTCAAAAAATGGTACTTGACTTGATGCTGCCTTGCTTAGCACTCAACATTATAAGGCACAGATCAAGGGTAAAGTGGAGCAATCCAGGGAAAAGAGTAGCACCCTCTCCTACACCTTGGTGTAGTACCTATTGAAAAGGGAGCCTTCGGGTCACCCTCGACTAAGGTCACCAACTTAACTAACTAAATCTTTGTGCAGTTAAATAAGATATTGGAGAAAATTATGATATACTTTCTTTTCAAATCTAATTGAACCAGAGATAATTTAGGTTTGAAAACTTGATTAAATTTTTTAAAAATATTCTATCCTTAAGGATTTTAATTGAAAACCTTTTAGGCTAAAAAAACAGTGATTTATAAAATCACCCAAAAATCAATTTTAATGAAGTTTTTAGGATTATTTCTTAAAGGTTTTATTTTAGTAAATGAGATTTTGAAAAGAAACATTCTGAAAATGTTTTTTCTCCACTCAACAAATTTATGAAATTTCTTAAAAACATGGGCTAAACACAAAATGGGACATATCAGTGTTGAGAGTATCTTTTTTTTTTTTTTTTTTTTTTTGTACATATGTGATACTTATTATTATTATTGGGCTGGCTTCAGGCTATATTATACTGAAGGTTTGAGAGTAAACTTGGGTAAAGGATAACTTAAAGCAATATAATACCAGAGTGTTAAAGGCATTTGTGTTGTAATTGTTACCATCATGGAAAATGGACACAGTGACCCAAGCTCAATCCTGGACAAAGCTGTTTGCATTTCATATAGCACTAATACCCTTGAGAAATGTATGAATGAAAATATTCTCCCTTTAGCTATTGCTAAATAGTAGAGCAGATTGGTCCGTTTATCTTTGATATGACGACGAGTCTAGAAGAAAAACTCTGAATTCAAACCTGTTAAACTCCACTTAAAAATTATCCTTGTGTCATATCCTGCTCATGAAGTGGGGTTTTGTAAATATGTATTATACCAGAGTGTTTAGTGTAAACTTTTTTATTTATTAGGCTGACTTTTAGTTATATCATACCGTAGCGTTGAGTGTAACTTTTTTATTAGGCTGACTTTGGGCCATATTGTATCAGTCTTGAATGTAACTTTTCTTTTTTATTAGGCTGGCAGCCTGGCCATATCATACCAGAATGTTGAGTGTCAACTATTTGTCTTCCACATTTGGAGACACCACCCTATCATTATTCACAGTCCACAAAATAACAATCTACTTTATCGTAAAATTAAAGACATTAGCAATGTTTTTGTTAATTGTACATTTTCAACCCCCAAAGAATCCGATAAAAGTTCAGTTATGCAATTCTGTCTAATTCCAATAAGTCTGCATAAAAACTTCCAGCGATGTTACTGTTTTATTTAAAGAATGGTCAAAACTATAATTCAACTCTTCAACCAATGATTTTGTTTCAGGTCAAAATATTTGGCTGTTCAACCTGAGTTTTTATGTGTTGGTGCTTGATTTACCCTAAAATCTAAACTGTATGGTAGCCATTTACTTAGGGTAAATTTGAACCAAAGCCATAACATATAGTGCACCCTGTGAGGATCAAACTCTGTAGTTATTAATTTTCTGGACTAGTTTTCTAATTCTCATACTAACATGCACCTAAAAACTGAGGCAAAAAGTATGGGACACCTATTGAAGATGTTATTCAAAAGTAATTGATTTTTGAAATTATCTCTTTACCTGTTACATGAAGGTGCTTTTTAGGAGGCACTCTTAGTGTAATGATTATTGCTATAGGAAATGCAACTGGCAACCCAAGTTCAAATCCTGAATGAGGCTGTTCCACTGGACATTAATATTCTTGAGGAGAGGCATAAATCCATCTATTTTCCACTTCTCCCCAACTATGGGTACATAGTAGGGCAGACTGGGTTCTTTATCCTCGGTTAGGCAATCAGTCTAGGTAAAGGAAAACTCTGAATTCAAACCAGCTGTACCCTGCTTAAAAGTTGACCTTGTTTCATATCCTGCCCATGGTGGAGAGGTTGGGTAAATACATAGACCAAAGTGCTCTTTTCTATTTATAAACCAAAGTTTAGATTAGGCACAATGGCACAATTACAAGCACTTAGTAAAGATCAAATTTGTGACTTGTATTTATTTTCAAAACTACCCCAGACAAAGTGCTTTTAGTTATTCTTGGAATATTGCTTAAGTTTGGCAGATGGACACTGGTATGGTGCATGTAGTAATATCACAGGTAGGATATAGTAAAGAGAAATAAAAAAAAAATTTAGTTTGCTAATGATTACTGAAAATTCTGATGGAAAGGACAAACAATTTAGCGTGCCACTTGAGCTTTTGTATTATGAACTTTGTAGTGTTCTTCTTCAAAATCACACAATTTGAAAACTCATTCACAAACAGGAAAAGTTAGAAAAAATGCTGAATCAACAGAGAAACTCCATTATCTTTTATGAGACTTTGGATGAGAATTTATTGCCGAGATATACAGTGTTTTTATATATATATATATATATATATATATATATATATATATATATATATATATGGGAAAGGAGTTGTGATCTCCCCTATACTTTGGTATAGTAGCGATTGAAAAGGAGCCTTTGAGTTGCCAACTTCACTTACAAGGATCATTAAATAAGTTTCCAGACTTTTTTCGTATGGGCATTTTTATTGATAGTACACACATGAAACTCTAGTCCCCTTTGAAGTAATCTCCTCCAGCTGCAATGCACTTGTTGTACCATTCCAACAACTTCTGGAAGGCCCCAACGAAGTCCTCTTGTGTGAGCATGTCAGTGACCTTCCTCACAGCCTCTTTCATCTCCTCAGTTGTCTCATAATGACAGCCTCTGAGCTTAGAGAATAACCAAAAGTCACAGGGAGCAAGGTCTGGACTATTGGGAGAACTGTCTTTATGCCCATCTTGGTCAAATAGTCTGTGACAAGGATGGAGTTGTGGACTGGTGCATTGTCCTGGTGGAAATGTCACTGACCCGATTTGAAGAGTGCTGGCCTCTTCCGATGGAATCTCTTTCTGAACTCCCTTAAAACCTCAACATAGTAACCTTAACCCTAACCCTTTGGCCAATCAACTCTAGTGTATTGACTTCCTGACTCCTCCCACACCTCTCATCATCCTTCACAGACTCCCTGCCTTCCTTGAATCTCTTATACCACTCAAAAACTGATACTCGATTCATGCAAGATGGTTTGAAAGCAGTCTGAAGCATTCCATAGATTTCTGTGGCATTTTTTCCAAGTTTAAAACAGAATCTTATTGCATATTGTTCTTCTAAAGTGTCCTCACGTCCAGATTGCATTTTTGAAATTCACCAGCTGTGACAATCTGGCTTTAGTAAGGTGTATTCCAATTCTTCCTAAAGCTGTTCATTTGAAGCTGAAATCATAAAAATTGGCCAGTCATCTCATAAGAGGTATAGCAATAGCATACTGAATTTTCAAGAGTCTACAACAATTTTAAATGCCTGTACAAAAATGTCTGGAAACTTATTGAAGGCACCACATACTTTTTATTTATATATATATATATATATATTTTGAGATTGTTATAATTTATTTCTTAACTATGATTTATGATTCTTTTAAAATATGGTGTTACTTTTCAATTATCCTCTATATATGAGGGTCATTCAGTAAATATCGTGAATTTTGCTTAAAGAATCAGCAAAAGGAAGCACTGTTTACAGTTGGACCTTTTCCATGTCCTAGAAGATGGTCAGCATCTATTTTTTTAACTAATCATAGCACCCTGGATGTTTTCTTTTTCTGGAGAGTCAGTGTGTTTCTACTCCATGGACTATCTTTTTGACTCTGGCTCATAGTAGCAAACCCATATTTAACTCATTTGTAAACATTTTTTTAACTAAAATGTGTTTCTCTGTGTACATCACAAATTCTTCTGTAAATTTTACATGGTTTGCACTTCTCAGCTCCCAAAAATTTGATGACAGACCTCTGTTTAATTTGTTGTCATTTTGAAAGGCTCAAAACATTTTTGCAGGATTAGAATAATCTTTTCTATAAACCAATTCGAAACTATGCATAGTTTACATTTATGGAAAAAATTTTACGCTTATTTATTGAATGACATTTGTGTATTAATAATATATTTATTTAGTTTCCTTTTATTTATAACTAAAAAATGCTCAATATCAGTGATACAGAATATGTAGATCAAAGTTTAAATATTTAAACAGTCAACAGCACTTGGTGATTACCAATTTCTTGCCTATGAAATCCTCAGACCAAGAGGCTCCCATGTGGTGAGTATCTCTTTATATACTATAGTTTACAATACCAAAGACTAATCAAACTAAATGACAGCAAAACAAAAAAACAACTTGATGCACTCATTAAGAAAATACAAACAATTATTATTAAGAAACACTTCTGTGATTAAGAAAATGAAATATAGATATTTTTTTAATTATTAGCAATTTTCAAAAAACAAAAATTTGAAAATATTCATTGAACAAATTTTTTTTTTTTATGCAGAAAATGAAATACAAAAAATGGAAACATTGATAATCATCATTATCTTAGTCATGTCTTTTTTTTTTTTTTTTTTTTTTAAATTGATAATTACTTACCAAAAAAGAAAAAAAAAAAAAGAACTTTGTCATTGCTTCAGCAATGCAATATTAATTTACTATACACTTGTTTTGGTCTAGATTTTATTTCAGAAGAAAGACAAAGGAAATAATTATAATGGTGTGTGTGACATAACCAAAAATTGCCTATAATTCAGCTCCCAGTTGCTAAATCAACTCGTAAATCCATGGGTATTTTAAAGTAAAACTTATGTCTCATTTTCCTTTTCAGTTCCAGACAGCTGAACATAGAAATTTAATATTAATATAGATATTCACACGTTTGTATCACAAATAAACTTTTAGATATATCTGCACATTTCTACTATTATGTGATTATATCATCTCATATCATCAGACAGCTCTCTTGAGAGTAAATCTGTAAGGCTTGAATATCATGTATTTATTCTTCATCAAGCAAAATTTTTTTATACCTACCCAGTTGGCTGGGGCTGTAGAATACACTGACTGCATCTCTGCAGTGGGGTGACCTCCCAATGAGTATCTTAGATATGACAATAAACTGCATCTGATGGTGAGGCTCCAGTCTTGGAGCTTTGGTGAATGTGAAGTTCCTCTTCTTTATTATTCCCAGGTCCACCCTAACCTGGATTGGTAGTATTTGATAGCATCTCATCTATGTGTCAAATAGATATGTTTGACTATTTAACTGTGTGCACATAAATGATTGATTTTCGACTATCATTTAACTGTGTGCAAATGAATGAGTAATGTTGAATAAAATTATTAGTGTTGAATAGCAATACATGAAACCATTCAAATGTGAAAAAACTGAATTATTCATATTATGTAGCTATGCATTTAACTGTGTGCAAATAAAACTATTGGTGTTAGCAATACTAGAAGCCATTTGTGTGTGTGTGCAAACAAATGATTAATATTAAATAGAATTATTCATGTTAGATATGAATGCTTGGAACCCAATTACTTTGTGCAAATGAATGAAATGTTGAATAGAATTATTAGTGTAAAGTAGCAATACTTAAACCCATTTCTTGCCCAGTTGGCTGGGGCTGTAGAATACACCGACTGCTTCTCTGTAGAGGAGTAAGACCCCCCCCAATGAGTGTCCTGGATATGACGCTAAACAATCTGATGGTGAGGTTCCAGCAGCGCTGGGACTTTGGGGAATGTGGAGTACCCCTTCATTGCCATCGCTCCCAGGTCCACTCTGGCCTGGCATGGTAGCACCTGATAGGGCCCTATCTATGGGTTAAATAAAACTAACAGCATTCTAATGCTAAACTGAATTGTTTGAGTAAACTGAATAGCTTGAAATAGAAATGTTTTTGACAATTAAACCATACTTACATTTAAACTGCATGCTTATGCTTAACTGAATCATTTGAAATAGAACTGTTTTTCGACATTGAAACTGTGTTTACACTTGACTGAATTGTTACATATAACTGCCTGAATAGTTTGAAATAGAAATGTTTTTGATAATTAAAATGTGTACTTATGCTAAACTGAATTGTTTGAAATAGAACAGGTTATTTACATAAAAATGGATTTGGCGTTAAATAACCTACAAAGGTTGATACGCCATAAAACCCAACAAACCAAACCATAAAACCCATTTCACTATGCAAACAATAGTAATACTTAATTGTATGCAAACAAATTATCTCTAACTCATTTAAAAATAAAATTACCTACAAACTATAAATCATATGTTTAACTATTCAAGTGGAAACAAATGACTGTTAAATTAAATTGTTAGTGTTTCATAGCGATACATGAAACTACTTAACTGCATACAAACAGACATTTAATATTAAACAGAATTATTAGTGTTTGATAGAAATAGTCAAGACTATTTAACAGTGTGCAAACAAATCAGATCTGGCTCATTTAAAATTTTATCTAGAAACTAAGCATTCACAAATCATATATATTTAATATACATATAAACAAGATTTGGCATTAAATGACCTACAAGGATTGATATGCCATAAAACCTAACTAACTTGACCCATACTTAAAACCTCTTCACTGTATAAACAAATGATTAATATCAAATATATTTATCAGAGTTAGAAGTACTCAAAATCATTTAACTGTGTGCAAGCAAGTGAGTTCTGGCTTGTTTAAAATCTTACCTACAAATTTGTTTACAAATCACACACACACACACACATATATAATAAACAGGACTTGGCATTAAATAACTTAGAAGGGTTGATATGCTATAAAACCCAACCAACCAACCAACACCTATCATGCAAAAACATTGTGCAGAAAGCCCAGTTGGCTAGGGCTGTAGAATGCACCAACTGCATCTCTGCAGAGAGGTAAGACCCCACCATCACCACTGAGTGTCCTAGATATGACTTTAAACAATCTGATGTTGAGCTCTTGTAATGCTGGAGTTTGGGGGAATATAGAGAACCCCTTCATTGCCATCACTCCCAGATCCACTCTGGCCCAGAATGGTAGCACCTGAAAGGGTCCTATCTATGAGTCAAATAAAACTGTTAGACATTTTAAACAAACAAATGATTTATGCTAAATTGAATTTTTTAAAATAAAACTGCTTGATCATTTAACTATGTGTAAACAAATAAATGACGTTTAAATGAATTGTTAGGGATACATAGCAATACTTGAAACCATTTAACTGTGTGCTAAAGAATGAGCTCAGTCTTGTTTTAAAATGTTATCAACAAAATGTGTTAACAAATCATATATATTTAATATGTATGTATAAAGAAGATTTGGCATTTTATAGTCTTCAATGGTTTGATATACCATAAAACTAAACTAAAGTTGAGGCTCCACTCCTGGAGCTTTGGGAAATGTGGAGTACCCCTTCATTACTCCCAGGTCCGCTCTGACCTAGAGTGATGAGGGCACCTCGGGTGGTGTAATGGTTAGCAAGGTAGACTAGCAAACCTACACGAGTGAGTTCGATTCTCATTGGGTGCCCAATTCATGCGGCCTTGTGCTACATCTAAGCAAAAAAGCTTAGTAAATTACCTGACCTAGAGTGATGGCATCTGTTAGGACCTCATCTATGGATCAAATAGAACTATTTAACCATTTAACTGTGTGCAAACAAATGACTGCAATTAAATTGTATTGTTAGTGATACATAGCAATAGTTGAAACCATTTAAATATGTGCAGACAAATGGGCTCTGGTTTGTTTAGAATATTACCAATTACTTATTCATTCACAAATCATATATATTTAAATTATTTGTATAAACAGGATTTGGTATTAAATAACCTACAAGGGTTGATATGCCATATAACTTAACCAACTATTTAACTGTGTGTAAACTAATGAGTTCTGACTTTGAAAATGTTACCTACAAACTATAGGGGTAAAACAACCTCTCTCCCAAAGGATTGTCTTGGCTATAACACTAAACCATCTGATGACAAGGCTCCAGTTTGAGAGATTTGGAGAATGTGGAGTACCCTTTCATGGCCATTATTCCCAGGTTCGCTTTGACCTGGAGTGGCGGTACCTGTTAGGGTCCCATCTATCAGTTAAATAGAACTATTTAGTTCTTTTCTATATTTGAAACCATATAACTGTCTGCAAATAAATGAATAATGTTGAATAGAATTATTAGTGTTAGATACCAATACTCATTTGACTGTGTGCAAACATTTGAGCTCTGGGTAATAATGTTGCCTACAAACTACTCTCTTACAAATCATATATATGTATATATAAAAAAGATAAAACATTGGTATTAAATAATCCTCAAGGGTTAATGTGCCATAAAACACTACCAAACCAATATATAGGAGTCAATGTGCCCTAAAACTACTTTCAGAGTTAGAACCTTGGATATGTGATGACATACTCTTTCTCGCTTAACTCTATTTGAAAATGATAAATGATAATCCTGATGAAAACCATTATTAATAGAATTATTTTGAGCCTATTTTGAAAGTTTGAGTCACCTATTTGAAACATTTGGTTGTTAACATTTTGGAAAAAAATGTTTTATTTCTTCTCAATCAAGAAAGCAGAGTGGGAGATTGTAAGAGAGGAAAACTGAAGCCCATTGTGTGAGTGACCTAATAAAGCAGTCTGCTGAATCAAATACAGAGGTGTGCATGTATAAAATAAGACACAATCATTTTGAAGAATTTATACACACACACACACAGACTATGAATGTCCACAACATGTGTTACAGACATTTACTCATCCAACATATTCATTATTTTACAGTTAAAAAAATTCACATGTTACCAGCACTACTATGCTACTTTTCTATGTAATTGGCATTGAATACTTGAATTCCTTCCTTGCATGTGTGTATCTATCTAAATATATGAAAAAATATAAGGAAAATAAGAGTGTTAATTGTAAAAATAAAAAAAATTATTGAATTTATTAAATGTAAACTAAAAAGAATAATAAAAGAAAAACAAGCATAAAATAAACTTTATATTTTGATTAAATGGTGAAATCTTTCAACTACAAATAAGGACACTTTTTTAATACTAGCTTACTCCTCTCTTCTGCCTTTCTATCCCACTCACTGGTGTTCCTAAAAGCCTTTTGGTCCCAATATGGATGGGTCTTCTGGTAGTGTGTATATATATATATATATATATATATATATATATATATATATATATATATATATACACACTAGCAGAAGATCCATCCACTAATTCAAACTTGTAACCAAGACACTTATCAGGAAATTTGAAAGGATCTTAAGATCTTGATAAAATTATATAGACAAAATGTATCATTAACATAATTTTGTAATATTATAAAAAACTTAAAAAACTCTTTCAAAAAACACTATACATGCAAGCTGATGATGGTCTATGAAAGGTCCGAAAGTACTCAAGACAGTTTTGGTAAATTCATCCACCAACTTGAAACCAATATACTTATCAGGAAATATATATATATACTCAGCATGTAGTGAATACATTACACACACACACACACACACACACTACATGTTGAGTGTGTGTGTGTGTGTATATATATATATATATATATATATATATACACACACATACACACATATGGAATATATTTAGGTATACACATGTAATAATATGTATATACATTTATGTATTCTCTAACTCTAAAACTGTTTTCCTTTTGCAGCAAAATTGGAAAAAAATTGCCTAAAATTCAGGGAAAGAATTTATAATCTTCTCATCATTTAGCAAAATCAATCTAAATTGTTATTCAATCAATAAATCTGATAAATGCTAATCAAGTCTTAAATGTAAATCAAATTTAATCTGGTTTAGTATGTCAGCTAGAAACAAATGTCAGACCAAAAAACACGTGCACATTAAATCTACCCCAGTACAATTTTCACCTTAAGTGCATCGTGACGTCTGTTTAAGTTGTTGTTGACAGTAAGCAACAAATTAACATTCGATTACTAATAATTAGTTTTAATCTTGCATGTTACAAGTCCTAGGTTGACATTTTTGTATAAAATCTCAAATGCCCTTTTTTATTACTTCTCTCTAGTAAAATGTCCTACCCGAATGTATTCCTATTGTTAAATTACCTTTCCAATGCATTTCTCTAATAAAATAGTCTTTCTAATGCATTCCTCAAGTAAAATGGCCTTCCCAATGCCTTCCTATAGTAAAATGGCTTTTCTGATGCATTCTTATAGTAAAATGGCCTTTTTAATGCATTTCTCTGGTAAAATGGCCTTTTTAATGCATTCCTCGGGTAAAATGGCTTTTTTAATGCATTCCTCTGGTAAAATAGTCTTACCAATGCATTCCTATAGTAAAATAGTCTTACCAATGTATTCCTATTGTAAAATGGCCATATCTTTTTCATAAATCTTTCAAGTTTGTGACTAAGAATAACAACACATTGTATGAATCAGAAATTTCATAAACAGCTGCATTTAAGATATTGAAATAGAATACCTGTTTCTCCATATTTTTATTTTTTCATTTCCTTATCTGTCTATGTGTCCCCCCTTTTCTGTAAACTTATGTAATTCATTAATCCAATTTTGGTTGCATCCACTCCACCCATTTAAAATTTTTTAGTGAATTTTAGGACTCATTTTCTTTAACAGTGGACCTATGGTTAGAGATAATAATGTGATTGTGTCCAAACCCACCCTAAACAGATGGCTATTGTCTGTTTGTAATTATATTATTTTCCACTGTGTGTCTCATATTATATAGGTGTATATATTTACTTAAGTTTTGTCCATTACCGAGTACATGAAAAGTAGGATTATTGTATTGCAACAGCTTTCATAGCAGAGAGGGATTGCCGCTTTTGATGAAAATATTTTATTGTTTTTTGGGATTTTTTTTTTATTGGTTCTTGCACTTCTTGTACTCTGTCCTCTTGAGGAAATATGCAGTTACCCAAGAAAGTCGATATACACACACACACACACACACACACACACACACACACACACACAGAGAAGGGAATAGAAAATAATTCCCGATTTAAAAATTCTTAATTCATTTCCTAACTCTGATTTTTACAAGGAATAAATTTTATTCTAAAATAAGTTGTTACTTTTTAATCCCTCTGTATATACATAGTCACTATTAGACAAAATCTGAAATGGCAGTCAAACTAACACAGTAATAATGAACTTTGATTTTAATGACATATCAATCTGTCTACTGAGATTTTCTGCTGGAGTTTTGTATATTCATATTTATATTTTTTGTGTTGTTTCTCAAATTTTCTTTTTTGCTCACAGTTCTATTGAATACAAATATTTTTGAAACAGATCTATTTGATCCATAAATGGTATTACCAATCAGTCAGAGTGGACCTGGGAGTAATGGCAATGAAGAGGTACTCCACATTCCACAGAGCTCAAGAACTGAGCCTCAACACCAAATGCAGTTTAGTGTCATACCACAGGCACTCCCTCAGGTGGTGTCTTACTCCTCTGTAGGAGATACAGTCATGTGAGGGTAGCCCTTTTGGTGTGGGGACTGCAAGTCAGTATATTGTAAACCCTACAAAGTGCATGTATCTAAATTCAAATCCAGAACAAGACTGTATCATTTTAGATGAATTCTTTTTGAAAAGGCATGAACCCATCTCTTTTTGGCCCAGGTATGGGTAAATAGTAAGGGCAGTTTAGAATTGGTAATGCAACCTGTCTCAGAGACAAAAAAATTCTGAATTAAAAAATTGAGGAGTGTTGTTTGGAAAAATCTGTGGTGCACCATTCTTCTGTTATCAGCTCATCCCAAAAAGCATGATTGGTTCTTCACAAGAGTTCACGAAAAACAAATCCCCTGTATCATTCATTTACTAAAGTTTGGCTTATCTAATGACCATTATCAAATTGATGGGTAAACATTATTATATATATATATATATATGCATTACAATATTTACCAAGTGTTAAATAAAAAATGAATGAAATGATGATATTGATGTTCCTTAGGCAAGCTAGTTTTCAATATCCTAAACCCTGTTTGGTTTATCACTCTATATGATCTGTCTAGGATCAATGTTTTGGTCTAAAACTCAAGTACAAATTTTATATATATATATGTATATATATATATATATACGCACAGAAATGCAAGCATAAAAATGAATTACCATGTTGTTGATCCTCAGGTGAGCTTGCATTCAAAATTCTTATCTTTGTTTGATTGAAACTGAAGGTTTTAAAGTTTAGTCTTATCAATGAACCTAAAACAATTTTAATTTTTAGACATATAATATTGGACAAAGTCAAAAGTGAAAAACTGAACCATATTTTTTTTTTTAATATTGCTGCAAATTTTCATGAAATTTCAATTCCTTAGACACACATAGGAAGTGATTATTTTCCTAAATAATTGTTAAATTTCCCTTAGTGGTTGCAAAAAGTCATAATTTTCTGTAAAGAAAATCCTTAGAAATACTAAAAAATAGGAATTTTCTTTTCTTTGATTTCATATCCTTATTTGGGTGTAGTCTTTTGCTAATGGCTAGTAAGCATTTGTTTGAGTTTAAAGAAGGTTAAGTTGTGGCAAATAATGATTACGATAATGACAAGAAATTTTTAAAAATCATAAGAAAACTGAAAATTATCATCAAGAAGAAGGTCATTGCTGCAAGAGGAAAAACACTGCATCTGATGCTACTGGAATCCTGACCAAATATTAAGTGGTCTTAAATTGTCATAAACTACAACAATTGTCTTAATAGAATTTTTGTTAGTTGTCTGTGGTTTTTTTCATCGCATACTGTACAATAATCCTAAAAAATCATTTATAAGCATATTTATTTAGAAAGTCAGCAATAAAAAAAAAAATGAAAAAAACTTTATTGAATTCTGTTGGATATTTCGACCATGTTTATCCCATCGTGACCCATGTGGATTGCTTTGTGACTCAGAACTGAATATCCTCCACCCCAAATCCCTCCCAGCTTTCTTGCACTTTGCTTAAATCATCAACACTTGACCCACTCCTGTCAATTTCTACCTGTTCATTCATTATAAGCCTGATTTACAAAAGATCAATTGATAATTGCCTCCAGGCAATTCACCTAGCCCTTGCTTGACTGTCAATCACTTTGGTTACTATGGAGACTATTATGCTCCACCTACATATATTGACCAATCAGAATTATTTCAGTAACTCTCCTTCTCTTCTTCTCGTCAACTATTATTGTTTCTCCCTCTTTCTCTCTCCCTCTCTTTTACACCTAATCTGGACTATTTTACCTTGTTTTGTCATATTCACCACAAACAACAAAACTGAAGGGATATACATTCCTTGGTTAAACTTGGGTTGTGTTTTTAAGATTGATGCACGCATACACAAAAAAAAAAATCTCAAAATGGATTCATCTTCCGAACATTCATCTCCTATGCATTCATCTTCTGAACATTCATCTCCTGAACATTCTCCAAAAAAGAAACCAATTATGCGGTGCATTTCTCAAGAAAATTTTAAATTGGTGAGTGCTTTTTTTTTTTCTTTTTTTTTTTTTCAAGAAAATCCCACAAAATATTTTTACCTTGTCAGTTTAACCCTTTTTAAGCAGATAATACTTCACTGCCATAAAAAGGATTTTAAGAAATGAAGATTTCTTGACAATGAGAGGTCAAGTGTTGAAAATAATATCCATGTGCACACATAGACACACACAATATATATATATATATATATATATATATATATATATATATATATATATATAAAGTTAGGATAGTATTGACCAAGATCAACAGCACTTGATAATTTTTAGTTTCTTGCCAATGCAATCATCAAAGTGTTTTCCACTACACACACACACACACACACACACAATGATGTAGGGACTGCTTTTTCTGGCAATCACACGGTGAGAAACTGAGAGTCTTCAAGCACCATTGACTCTGTCAAGACTTTACTAATTTGAATATAAGTTCTATCCCCAATATTGAGCATTCTATAAATATAGCAAACTACAGTATTGAAATATACGTACACTCATACAGAGAAAATATATATTTGCATACACATTTATATAGAGATATGACATATTATACATATATACACTCATACATAAAATATATACATGTGTATTAAGCTGTTAATAACCTACAAAGGTTGATATGCCATAAAACCCAACCAACCAACTGTTTGACTAAACTGAATAGCTTGAAATAGAAATGTTTTTGACAATTAAACCATACTTACATTAAAACTGTGTGCTTATGCTAAACTGAATTGTTTGAAATGGAACTGATTTGACATTGAAAATGTACTTACACTAAACTGATTTAATATAGAACTGTTTTGACATTTAACTGTGTGCAAACAAAACCTGTACTTACACTAAACTGAATTATCTGAATTAGAACTGTTTAACTAAAAAATAAACGCTGTACTTAAATCTAAACTGAATTATTTGAAATGTTTTTTGACATTGAAACTGTACTTCCACTAAACTGAATTGTTTAATATAAAACTGTTTTGACATTTAATTGTGTGTAATCAAAATCTGTACTTATACTCAACTGAATTAGCTGATTTAAAACTGCTTGACTAAACTGAATAGCTTGAAATAGGAATGTTTTCACAATTAAACTCTACTTACATTGAAACTGCGTACTTATTCTAAACTGAATCATTTGAAATAGAACTATTTTCATAAAAATGGATTTGGCGTTAAATAACCTACAAAGATTGATAAGCCATAAAACCCAAACAATCATACAAACAAATTAAGCCAAGAATAGACTTATAAAGAACAATCCATACATAATATATAATATCATTATATTCTAACAGAGTGCTCAACATATGGCTCATTTCTATCAAATAAACTAACTAATGTCAAATAGAAATACTTAAAACTATTTAGTCATGTGTGAGTAAATGAGCTGTGGTTTGTTTTGGTTTGTTATCTACAAAATATGAATTTACAAATCATATATATTTGATATATATATGTGTTAACCGGTTTTGGCATTAAATAACCTATAGAGGTTGATATGCCATAAAAAACAAGCAACCATCAATGTATGGCTATCAATATATAAAGAATATACTAAAAACTCACATACAGAGTAATTATATCATTAATATCAAGTAAAACTCAACAGATATAATACAATCTGTGCAAAGAGATTGTTGAAATAAATTTATAATGGATTATATCTGTTAAGTTTTACTTGATATGTATATTTCAAAATAAATAGTGTCACATCCAAGCAAAAGACCTAGTAAATTAGTAAATGTTCTCTGAGGAAAGCAACAAGCTGGAAACATACACATATGTAAGAATGAAATTAATAATTCTTAAAAAAAATATAAATCTTTTAAGTATTGGTGCTGGTTTTATATATATAAAGGTAAAATGGAAGAAAGATATGTTTGGTGGTTTGTTAATTTTCCAATGTTTTTTGACTTCAAGGTTTTGTCTGAATACAAAAATATTCTATCAAAATTATTTTTGTATAAGAAATAATTGATTGATAAATATTTTTGATTCGGTTGGAAGTCTTCATCAGGGCTTGTAGATGTTGCTATGTGAAAAAAATGGAATAATATAGGCTGATATGTTCAAATTACATATGTCATTTTTTTAAAAAAGTAAATGGCGTTTTCTTTTCAAAACAAATTCCATCGCAAACAAACCACCAAACATATCTTTCTTCTGTTTTACCTTTTTCTACATATATTATGTCAGATTCAGTTCACTTCTTCACACACACACACACACACACACACACACACACATATATATATATATATATATATATATATATATATATATATATAAAATTATAAGTAAATATATATTAGTTTTTATATATATATATATATATATTTAATAGTATGGAAGCTTGTCTGTGACCACAGGTTTATAAGACATCATGAAACCAGTGGTCGCAGACAAGCTTCCATGCAATTAAATATACAAAAAAACTAATAT